>OFHS01001500.1:1454-24040 GCA_900245855.1 Calvadosia cruxmelitensis
TTAATTAATTTCTATACAACTGAGAACTACTTAAGTCCTATAAAATCTTTACAATAATTGTTATTAAACGCACTATTAATATATAAATCTGACCTGACCATTTAAAAATTAATATTCTAGTCTGTCAATTATCATACGTTCATCCGATTCCATATTGAAAATCTGTGTTTATGAATTTCAGTTTCATTCTTTCTGGCAGTAGGGGGCATGATATCCCGCCCCAATTCCTTCCCCTGTTTTATTCGGATATTCCGTGTGTCGACGAAGATAGTTTATTGTAAGTAATCAACATCTATATAGCCGTATGTTTATCATTATTAATTACAAATAACTGACCGAATTATTCAAGTTCATCGTCATTTGTATATTATAGATATAATTGGAATATATTGTCTAACTTGCAGAAGTAGACGCCTGTCTTAAGCGACCACCTGTCTTAAGAGACTACTTTCACTCGTCCATCTGCTAGTCATTAAAGACATACAGATGATTGAAATCCAATTATGCTCTCTCACCTGGCGTTGTTGTGGTGGTAGAAGGTGAACAACCTGATGAAAGATCAAAGGAAGCTGAATGAGCGAAACTTAACTCATCCCACCTTTGTGTACTTGTTCTTCGTCCACTGTAAGGTAACATTCCTACAGCAAACATGTACCAGTACAAAGCCATCAGCAAGGTTTTGCAGATTTCCTCGGTGTATTTGTGGACTTTCCTTTTCATTCGTGAATGTCATGGCCCTGTTTCGTGCCTATGGTGGGGGATCTAGGGTGCCCTGTAATCCCTCAACCAGAATGTAACCGATTTTTGAGATGACTGGGAAATTTTCGTGCGAAATTACACATTTTCTGGACCTTTCTGTCATTAAAATACGGTTTTAAACGAACGATATCATTTGAAAAACGTCAGAGAGAATAAAATAGGAAACAACAATCCTTGTTTGAACTCTAGTGCATTGACTAGTGCACACTTGGGTCTTTGACCAATGAGAGCGATGGATTTCAGCTGCAATTGTGATGCACAATGAGTGACTAGTTCACAACCAATCAGGTTCGTAGTTTGACCAGCGCACGATCTAGTTTTGATTGACACTAATTTCCGATAATTTATACAGCGAAAATCCGATTTTAATGAGTCGTTAAAACCTGTTTTGACTCTAAGGTAGTGGTCTCCACCCAGAGATCTTTGTAACCAAGGGAAACACGGTAGGACATAGAGACCTGTGACGCAAGGGAGAGGAAACCAAACACAAGTTTTGTAAGTGGGAAAGCATGACCACAAATTAAAAAAAATGAAAATGAAGATGAAAAAAATAAAATAAATAGAAAATAAATAAATAAATAAAATAAAACAAAATGAAATAAAATAAGATAAAATGAACTAAAATAAAATGAAATAATAATAATAATAATAATTAAACATATTTCGAAGAAGACTGTGACTACAGTAGTTTCTGGAAACTAGTAGAACTAGTCTGGATCCGGCCCTGGCAAATGAGAATTACTTAATTAAGCGTATAATTATGATTTTACATATCGGGCTTACTCTTTAAATAGCAAACAAGGAAATACAATGCGTCGAGACATCCTTCTGCATTTCAATTTTATTTCAATTATTATTATGTATTTCGATTCATAGCCTACACTGAGATTTATTGTTGAAAATTGGAATTATACTAGATAGGAACAAATTTTCAACTCAAAATCGCAAAGAATCACTAAATAAATAAGGACATGTGGTGGCTCTTTCAATGAGGTAAATCTTATTGACCTCCGTGGCTTACATACCGCTCACACCATTTCCATCAAAGGCCAACATCACTGTTGTAATAGCTATCAGGGTCGCTGCTAAGTTCACGAAGCGAAAATCCATCGTATCTCTGAGACTGATAAACAATCTCTTTACAACACACAAACGAACGATAACATGTCCACTCACTCCACTGAAGGAATGATCTAGAATGTTTTCTGTAATTAGAACAGCTGTCTTTAAGCGGAGCAATATGGACCAACAGCGAAGCTAATTTCTCTCCATGATTCTTCAATCTTTTAAAAAGTAATTAAACATTTACTCATCAGTACATCACGGCAACATCTAATGCCATTAAAAATCTCCTAATTGAATTTAATACTTTCAAACATAGTTTACTAATGAAGCAAATCAGGAGAACCAATTAATCAGTAACCTTCGATGTGCAATCAAGCTCAGAAATTTAAAACAAGGAAAATAATTCAAAATAATTCGGTCGTGAAATAAAACATGCTCGCGGATTCTCTGTATTTTTTTTTTAGACAAAATGCAAAAATACATTTCGCAGTAGTTTCTTCCATGATTGTGAATCCCATTTGGAACTCTCTGCCACAAAATGATGCAGACAGCACAACCAGTAGTCAATTCAAGCATGCTGTTGACTCGATTGATCTGGAACAATTTTGTAAAATTTATTAGGACGCACGAAAAGTGGCATTAATTTGGATAATATGTGTCTCTTGAGTATATTTTAACCTATGGTTCAGAGTCATGTGTCTCTAAGTCTAGTTGTCATTATTGAGGTTCAAGAAGAAAAAAAAATAAAATTCTGCTCCATCAATTAACTTTATCTTCAAGCTCAATGAACTTTACAGGATAAGGTCTAATAGTTACGCAACAGTACTGCAATTACTGGGCTGATTTTAAATCCCTATAGTAACGATAGCAGATGACCTTGATTTGTCCTCTCGCTTCCCAACCCACCTGCAGGCGTCCTCTTTTATCCCCCGCCGTCTTCGCCGTGGTAAAGAAGTAGGACGTTTGACGTAGAGGTCGCCACCCCGCCCCTCTCTGGCAATAAAAGTATAATTACTATATATTCTTGTAATTAGGCTTTACTAAAGTGGAAGTTTTGACCTCTCTGTAACTGTCTGTCTTTTTGACAAATAAGCATAAAAAAGGTCCATAAAAAATTCACCCGAAGGGTTTTTATCCGCTGCAATTAATACCGTCGTTTAAGATCAGATTTGTTGATGGCATATAAAATTGTAAATTCCTACGTTGACATTGACCCGAAATCAGTATTTAAGTCGAAGTCTTCCAAATACACTCTGCGATGTCACAATCTGCAACTATGTCCCTCTTCCAGTATTCCTGTGAACAATCCCCATCTGCAAACTGTTTCTTTAATCGTGTGATTCCCGTTTGGAACTCTCTGCCGCAAGATGCTGTAGACAGTACAACCATCAGTCAATTCAAGCATGCTGTTGACTCGATTGATCTTAAACAATTCTGTATATTTACTAAATTTATTAGGCCGCACGTCTAGTGTAAATTATTTACCTGTGCTTGCCTGTCATACATTGTAATTTTATTGCAGTATTTGACAAATATATCATATCATACATACAGTACATGACGACATGTGTATACAACACCATTTCATGTCGTCATGCAGAAATCGACAGGAACTGGCAGGGTGGTTGACAGGTTGAATTGCCAACCCCCCTTAGTAGGGATGCCCCAGATTTCTTGGTCTGGTAATTCAAATCATCTATAATGTCCCTGGGAGGGTTTAGGAATCGGCGTGAGAAGAATATTACTGCGTCCCTTTCTAGTTTTAATTAGTCTTCAGAATCGTCACTATGCCAGATTTCATAAGGCATCTACTTTGACGCCTTGACTTATCTACGTTTAATCTCTAACAAAAATTCCAAAATATACAAACATAACATGAAATAGGATTATAAAGTAAACAATTATAAAACTATACAACCTATAAAGATATTCCAAAATGTGAACTTCATATCTAAGTACAGTGAAACGACCTGTCTATAATGGTCAACATTGGGAACTGAGTGAAATGACCTTTATTGACAGGTGACCTTTCTGTCAAGGTTGACTTCTATAGAAAGTGTCATTTTGGGGTTATGAAGAGTAGCCTTTTATATACAGGTGGCTGCTCTATAAAGATGGCTGCTACTACCCTGAGGTTTGACTGTATGACAAATGTTTATCAAACAGCCTCTTCGTTTTATTGTTTAATTTCGCATGCCACACCGACGATGCGCTGGCATACCTGACCGGCTCACCTGAGGCCAGCAGTCGCCCGCCAGGCCGACCCTACCTCCGGTTGGTCGATAGCATCGTAAAATGGACCGGCCACTTCCCTGATCAGCTTGTGGAGCTAGCAGTAGCTCGTGCCCCACTTGCTCCACAACCTCTCAGAAGGAGCGCGAGGATACAGGAACGTGCAAATGGAAGTGGCTGAACGCGACTTTGTCGCAATGCCGGAATTAATGAATGGGATACCCAACTCTTCTTTGTCAGAATCATACATTGGTTCTCGGCAACAGCAACAGCTATTCGTGGCTCGTCCACTTTCAATACTCGTGATTTTCCATACTCCTTGTAACGCAAGACTTCACAATCAAAGACAAGAAAGACATCGGTTCGTACAAACTATATTCAACAGCGTTCTTGAGCATATCTGCTTTTCAACGATCAATTTTCATAAAATTTACGCCATGCTAAGTAATAAATTATTCTTTTAATTTTGTTCCAAATTGGACCCAACGGTTGTCGAAGGCAACGTGCCATCCATCTTGCGTTTCATTTGCGACCGACGCAACAGATGAAATCAGAACTGAACACTTCCAGCTCGCAGGCTGTTATTGATCAATTGCATGTATCTCACATCACCGATGAACTGATTTATTGAAGCGGTGAATGAAGGAAGATCCTAGAAAATGCAGTGAATCAAAACCTCAATAACGGAACAAAGGGAAGCATACAATTTCAAGAAGTACAATTGTTATTCTATTCAGCCAATTAACAGTAGATTTTAAATTGCTAATGTAAATTATGTAGCCCGGATTAAATTTGATAGTCGTAGAACTAGACCTGTTTTAACGGTACTATTTATTTGAACGGCTTAACAATATAAACACATATACCCCTCTTTACACAATAGAATTAGAATTTCTTTTTACGCTTTCTTTTTCGTGAAGGTACCCAACACCCGAGATATCAACCCATTTACGAAGCAGCCGAGGACAATTTTTGTCTTTCCTATTTACAAAATAAAGTGTCTTCCAGCTGGTCTACGTATGGTAATGTTCCCAAAACACTGATAGCATTTTCCCTTTGGACAATTTAGTCAGTGTAGGGACTACCTTTTCAGCTTTAACGTTCTCCACCAGTTCGCCTTTCTGCTGATCATCTAAACCTTCGACACCCACCAGGAAATGCACGAGAAATTGTGAGAAGAAGAGCTGGATATCGACGATGGCCATGTTGTAAACAGCGACGGTGATTTCGTCTTGTAAAAGGGCGTGTGATTTATGCAATAAAACTTTCAACAGAACTTCCAAGTATGTGTACAAGGCAGAGCCCTGGAAGATACCCTGATAAAAACAAAACGCAAACAAGCTCACGTCAAGCAAGAAAACACGAGTACTTTACGTCCAAATAGCAAATATCACGATGTTCCTCGAGCCATCAAGTCTTCACGAGACAAACGATGGTTTCCATAACATCAAGAAACAAACGTGTTAAAATTTCGACTTATTTTGAAAACGCTACTTATGCAATGCCATAAAACGATCGTAATGCGTTGCTTCTTATTTCTGTGCCAAATCATTACTATTTATAACAAGTGGTAATGTCTAAATACTTTTTTTTAATCACTAGAACTTTATTTCAATTGAACATCAGGGAAAATAATCTACATTAAATAAACGAAAATGGATACTTTTTATGATAAAACTCGTCTAGAATTATCTACAAATTACTCAATAAAATTATCCAAATACGTAAAATTAACTGCAGCGGCGAACAAACTTACTGCTTGAGCGAGAACAAAATCAAGTGAGTCTAGTTTAGTACTGCACGGAGGCCAATAAGCGAATGGTTTGTTTCCTTTTGGGACCCTACACCACACACGACACAACGAATGAGTCGAACCCGCGACGGCTGATTGGCAATCAAGAATCCAAGCCGCTAGACCACACCATGGAGAATATCATCTAAGTGTGCTTACTCTTCACAGAAACACAAACTGCACGAAATTAGCGTTGAACATGTGAGCTAAAGAGCAAACCTCATTAGCGCAGCGGATGGTTAGCAGCGACTGGTGCTTGGAAATGATTGACAGCGGAGCAGATGGCGAGAAAGCATTCGATCACGTGAAAAAAGCCTAATGTCTGATTGGTTTATTCGCACAATAACAAGCAGTGTCGCTTTCTCGGACAGTACATGCTGGGCTGTCCCAGTCTTGCTCTCGAATAACTATAGTACTTAAGATGGCTGGCAGCTTTTAAGAAAACTTGTGAAAATAAGAACCCCGAGTGAATTCTCTTCGTCTGGCAACATATCTTGTTTTAGCGATAGAGAGAGGCTTACGGTTAGTTGGGAATAACAAAGAAATGGATGAAATAGCAATCAAGCATGATCAGGTCGCCCGTTACATCGAATGTCACAATAGATGGACAACAGAACTCAGACACGTTGGCCTTACGAGATGGTAGAGTTTGAACTTGGCATTCAACGACTCAACGATCTCCAGTGATCGCTTGAACGAAGCAATGTCATGCTGGAGAAACGACATTCCGAATGTCTGCAAAAGTACAACAACAACAACAAATATAAACAAACAAGCAGAGAAGGCAGTTCATTTAAGACTATGAGTTGCAGATCAAGAATCATGCAAGGGAAAGGGCCTAGCTTGAGTGTATGGGGACTGTCCGCATGGGGGATTATTGCATTCTTGCATGAACTGGAGAACCATTCGGGTACCTCACGCCGGCTCACGGGGAGTGGGGCAGGCACCACTTAAATCCGCTACCGTTGAAGATAGCACTCTTTGAATGTTGTACGTACGTAGAAGCCTAGAAGGTATCCACAACACTACAGCATATTACAGGTGATTCCAGTTCATCGGATTTCGGTGTACGCAATACTTTCACTTAATCCGATATCCTTCAGAAACCAATTGCATCTTCCAAGCCTCGCGTACTGCAAGATGCATTCGCTATATCCGATATTCACTTAATCCGATAAAATCAAAGTCGGTTGGGTATTTTATAGATCCGAATTAGATTGCGTGACTCACGGCAAACCATACCTTGAGAATGGATGCGAAAATGTGCTCGTTTTCAACACGATTGTCGCCAGACAACTTGTCGATTACAGACGATTTAAAGAAATATCGCCAATTGTTGACCAGAAGTTGATTGAGTAAGTCTAGAACCGAGACGGTGAGATCTGGTGCGGAGTGTGCCTGTGTGAATCAAACGCATGTGTTAATCACAGTACAGCAACCGATCATGGCGAATGGATAATGACAGATGAATAACTCCAAGGCCAACCTTGCTTAGAACAGGCACAACATGATCTAAGACAAACGTCAAGATGCTCGGTAGTAGCTTCTTGAAGGATGGGTCGGGTTCTTGAACAACGAATTCAAGCACTTTCAACGACCTGACAGGTAAAAATTGCGTCAGTCAGCCATCGGTCAAACAAATAGGCAAATTATGGTAATCACGGGTTACAGAGCGGTTGCCAGCGGAATCAATGAAGAAACAGCGAAATGAAAGATGGGAGGGTTAGAAATTTCAGAATGACAGCAGCCCTGCGCGATATTATGTCAGCTAATACATACACTCTTCTAAAGCAACATAATAGAATGTGTAAGAACCAGCTAAAATGGATCTAGTGCACAGAAGGCAGACTGGTAAACTGAATTAGCTCGTTATTGCATCGACACGGTCTGTAGTACATTGTAGGTATTCATCAGATAACTAGATAGCACAGTACGCATACGGGTGTATTTTTAAGTAAATTAAATGGTGTTCAAGAGGGCCTCGAGGAAGACAAGTCACAGAGTTATCGCGCTACCCTCTTAAAACAAATTGGATTGATTGATTGATTGATTGATTGATTGATTGATTGATTGAGACTGTCTTTCGTGAAACTAGAGATAAAGGCGTAAAGCGATTTTTTTTAACTGCCACACACGGAGACAGACACTTTTTTGGATGAACGGTGGAGGTACGTAGGGGGATTTTTTACGAGTTCCACCACCCTCGTTGCGAGGGCTGGCTCCCTTGTCTAGAACTATTAGTTGGACGTTTCGAACCACCTCTGCACTGATTAAAGTGATTATAATTGTGCAGCACGGCGCGATACATTAAGCCCCTCGCCACCAGGGCAGCAACATGGTCCAAGCTGTAGGTCCGGCTGGGATTCGAACCCCGTACCCGGGGTACGAAAGCCAGCGTTCCTGCCACTAGGCCATGAAGCCGTTCGTAAAGCGATTTCATGAAGAAGGCAGAGCTAAGTATCAAAACAGCCTTTCCTGATTTCAAAGTCAAACGGAAGTGCTACAAATAATAATAATTATTAAAAATAATGATGTTAATTAGTAACTCAAATGAGTTGGAAAGCCACATTGGAACAATTGTCAGCAAAATATAACAACAAACAAACAGGAACAAGTAAAAAATAAAAATCAATAAAATTAATGCTGAACAGAAAACAAATTAACTACATTCATTACTTAAAATTAGGAATTAAATTGACTAATTATCAGTAGTAGTAAAATTTATATCAAATTACCAAAACAATCACGTGTTACCTTTCAATCAGCTTTCTGCCACTATCATTGTCGTTGTTAACAATGTGCGTCAAACGATCTCTACCAAATGACAATCACAACATAAGATAGAAGTGAGACAAACTGACAAAATGACAAATGACTAAACCATGCTTACAGCTGAATGACTTGTCTGTGTAGCTAGAAGTGAGACAAACTGACAAAATAATTATTACCAATGAATGACTTGTCTGTGTCTACAATCTGTCTTACAAAAAACCTCTAACAGACATCCATCTACACTAAACGAGTGCGCAAACACACAGCGATGCTATGAAACATACCTTGATAGTAATTCAACAAGCTGATGTATAACGTGCTCAACAAATAGAGCGCCTAGTTGGACTTTGAGGCTTTGCACGGACACCAAGAGAAGGCCAACAATCTCTTCGGCAACATCTAACATACAGAAGTACAGCAATATTAAAGTTCTTCTTTTTCTTCCGTAATAGTAATCAGTCGTTATGCAAAGTTAGCTATTCATTCGCAATGTCAGCTATTGCTTGCATGCATTCGCATTTGCTTGCCCACCTACCAAGCACCAACACCAACGGTCATCTGTAGTGATGAGTTTAATTGTTCTAAATTCATCGGTTTCTATTCCACATGTTTTTAAACATCGACAAGTCAAGAAATTAAACTAGCAACAGCATCATTGTCATCTTACGTGGTCACACAAACAAGGTTAACTGCTTACCTGATTGCTGCACGTAAGATGAGAACAGCTGCAAGGATTTCTCAATGCATGCCTGCGTGGACTGATGCATAATGGCTTTCGGTCTCCTCGCTTCAGATGACACCGTTTGTATGATGTCAGACAGTAAGACACATGTCGTCTTGATGCAATCCTGAACTGCAAGGTCAAAAGGTACCAACAAGGTCACAAATTACCCGACATGCCAAACAGTAAAATACTTAAGATGAGGGTTGATGATATCCTACATTTGTGTCGCTGATCATCAGCCACAACTTGAGGCACAGCAAGGAAATCCTTCGTTAGCGCCGACAGAAAGCCACCGTGATTGGTTGATCTCATTTCCCATTCCTGACAAACAGTTTATAACTAATTAAAATAAAGTAATCACATCGTACCGAAAATCACATGGTAACCCGTAAATGGAAAAAATATACCTGCTGCGCATCTGGCAACAAAGGCCACGGAAGTATCAGCGCATTTGACAGCGCCCTGAAGACGACCAATTCAACCTAAAAAAGTCAGTGAAATCAATAACAAAACGTTTGTTTTAAGGCATTTTGCCAAACTTTACAAAATTATATCAATCCATTGTTAGTCAAGTCGCGGCCATCGTCAATTTCGAGTCGCATGACTTCACGTGATTTGAATCAATAAACTTGTTTGAGGCATTATAACCAAGATTAGTACTACAGAAGACAACAATTTTATTTGATCTAATGATATGTAAACAACAAAGCATTGAAAGATAAAACAATTTAATGTGTTGCGTAGCTTATCGTAATATCATTGTTTCTCAGTCAAGTGATGTTGTGAACTACATGAGTTAAAGTTCTTCAAATTTTGGCCAGAATTTGGTCAAGGTCTCACAACATCTCTCCACGAGGGTAGACAGAATCACGCACAAGATTATATAAATCAAACCAACATACACTGTTTTTAAGAAGACTTTCGGACATGAAATCCTACAGCTCAAGCACTGATAAGTGTTGTAGCATGCATTCTACCTTTTGCGGATGACAACCATGAAGAGAACCTGTGCTCAGTCGTTCATACAATTGCTGGACGTTCTTTAAAGCCAGAAAGAAAGATGGACGAACAGAAGTTGTCACCGAAAGAAGCAATTGTGCAGCTGCCGTGGCAAGTCGAGGAGGAATCTGGAATAAAGTCAAGCATCGATTGGACAAAGAAATTAACATTCAAACAAATTGCAGGCAACAAGGACAAGTGTTGAGCAGAAGGGTGCAATCAATTAACAGTAGAGTCCATGCCATACTACTGCACAAGAGGGGAATAAGTCAACAAGCGGGTCTTTACAAAGAGCATGATGGCTCACACCAGTGGCAAAACTTTAAGGCTTACCGGTTTGCCAAATAGACACGTGGCTGCTTCAACAACTGTCACAACAAGTGAATTGAATTTCTCAGTATGATCTTTTTGCCTGAGACTGGCAAAATGGAATTGGGCAAGCCAGTGACAAAATGCTTGCAGTGTAGCCAATGACTGCGAATGTCTGAAATGAAATACAGTTCATAAAGAACAATTGGAATTGTTTGGAATTCTAGGAATAAAATCACCAACAGGGCATCAAACAACAGTATCTGGGTTGATTTACGAGGTGCTGTTCTCAGATGAGGCATGTAGTCTGCCTATCGGAAAAGCACAGTACCACTGGCTGCTAAAACTTCACTGTCCAATGTCTTGTTAAGTTTCATGTACAGTGAAACTTGTCTTTAATTGGTCACCTTTGGGACCTGAGGAAAATGACCTTTATAGACAGGTGGTTTTTCTGTCCAGGTTGATTTTTACAGAAAGTGTCAGTTTGGGGTTATGAAGAGTGGCCTTTAGACACAGATGGCCGCTAATACAGGTTTGGCTGTAACATTAAAGAGAACTAAATGTGAAATTTTGATTAGCAAAATCACCCTGATGGTCTGTAGAAGAGATAACATGACGCCATTTTGATAAAACCTCTCAGTAGATGTTAGGGATTTGGTATCTACAAACAGGTGCTGCTCCACTAAGGCGACTACAGTCAAACCTGTATAAGAGGCCACCTCTATAGAGCAGCCATCTGTGTATAAAGGCCACTCTTCATAACCCCAACATGACACATTCTATATAAATCAACCTAGACAAAAAGGACACCTGTCTATAAAGGTCATTTTCTTCAGGTCCCAAAGTTGACCATTATAGACAGGTTTCACTGTACTAGGATAGACATTACTCACAGAATTAAGATTTGACATCTAAATGACTACCTCAAAGACGCCAACTCCGGACGAAACATAGAATTTCAACTTACACTTCGGCCATATCATGCTTGAGAGCTTCAGAAGTGTGCAAATTGTAGGTCTTGTAATATGCCCCAAACATTGCCGCCTGGCACAATCTAAATGGATGGCAATCAACAGTAAGTCACTTACAACAATAAAACACAAAGCAAGAAAAATGTTATTAATTGCCTAGGAATTATCCTGGTGAATGCCTGCTGTACTTGCCTTTCTACAATCATCAAGGCGTCTTGAAAGTAGACCGAGAAATTTGTCTCTCCGATTAAAAGATGGGAATATGATCCAATAATTCGAAGGAACGTTGATAAGTCTTGCAAACGATAGTGCAGCTGCAAGCACTCTTGTGGTGCTGTAATTGTAAGGTAAGGACCTACAAAGAAACAAAATGTCTGGTAAACTGGAAGAGACTTTTGAAATTTGAACAACTTTATCAAAAAAACATTCGCAATATTGGAAAGCTTTTGATGCTTGATACTGAACACAAATGCGGCGTGTCTACAATACAAGAAAAGGAGGGAGCGACAAAAATGGATGAGTGATGGTGCTATCCTTCAGGCAATACAGGCTAGTAGCCGGACACTTTCAATGCGAATCATTGTAATATCACATGATATTGTAGGAATTACAATGACTTGGACACTTGAATTTTTCAACAATCTTCGACTGACTCAGACACGCGGGACTCGACCGAAGGATTTAGCTTATCCTAACATGATTCTTTACGTGCACAGCAGAACAATGTGTCCATATTCTATCCTACAAGATTATCAGCCATTTACAAATGCTTTCTCACCATCTGCTTTGTCAGTGATATGATTCTGAAGGTTGAATAGAATCTGGATGCTTGATTGCAGATGGCGCCACTGCGAGACAAGCAAAAGGAATCAAGCAGAAATAAGAAATCGTAACGATGCTCATTGGATGACAACAGAAACTGAAATTAGACTTTATCATTACCATAACTGACGAGTAAAACAGTTGACCTTCAGAACATTTGTCTTACCGCGCTTGTAATACTGTATCTTTGAAGAATCTCTGAAATTTTCCCTGCTGTTGTGAACAATTCCTTAAAAAAGGTTTCTCGGCAAGAATCCATCTTAATAAGGACAAACAAAACACACATTTTTAATTGGAACAGGCGGCAATGCTGGATATAACGAACATGCAATGGGTATTATTGAAAAACACTCTTACTTCTTCATTCTGTTCAACGTCATCTAAGCTTTCTAATTGAGTTGCATTCGTCTCGAATCGCACTTTATCGTAAATCTTGTTCAATAAATCAGTTAACGATTCTTCATATCTGTGTGAAAAGAATGAACCAGTTAATTAACAAGCAGTTGGCATTCAAACAATTTACAAACAGTTGACATAGATTCACACTAGATGCTGGGCAGCAGCTTATTGCTGGAAAAGAAAGAAAGTCGGTCTTGAGAAAGTGTCATGGAAAACACTGCCAACACCGGGGTCATTCACGGGAATAGCACTGCTACTTACCTATGTAAAATTGACTGTCTATCTTGTTTGCTATGAGTGGCCAATTCCAAACGGCCGTTCAGGTAGTCCAGGAATGAGTTCCAAATATCCAGGCACGCATACAGACTATCGACATCTTGCTGCAGAAGATATAGTTGGAGAAACATAAAGAACAACAGATGATCATCTCGGTCCTAATGTCTCACAGATGACAAAATCTTCCTACTTTCCAACCAACCTGATGAAATGTGTATTTGAGGAGCAGCTGCAGGAACTCGTGCATTGGGAAATGTGGGTTCGGTTCAAATCTCTTCATATGCATACTTACAAAGAGCATCAGAAATTCCGTGAATTTTTCAATGTAGCTGAAAAACAAAACAGAGAACCCTGCTCCAGAAACGTTTCACGAGCAGATTGGGCGCATCTTAGCCTAAGCTGCCGTCATTACCTAATTCCACCCACAGGAACCCAACCCTTTAATTGGGAATGTGACACAGCACTGTCTAGTTTCTGGAGATGGTAACACATTCTCACTTACCACACACCAGACCTGAATAGCAGGCAGTGAGAATTCAACGGCATCCCAAAGAGCTGCTAAATAGTGGCTGGTAAAGAAAATACAAGATGTTCAAAACCAACCAGCAGCACAATGGGACTAACAGTGACACACGAGTGCAAACGAAAAAGCCTTCTGCCCTGGCCGTCATCAAAGACATAGAGCGCAGGTCTCCAAAATATAGTTTCTTCGATCTGCATTACTTGCCAGTCGCGCAGTTTTGATGCAATCCAGTGAGCTGCCAAATGCTTCCTAAACCTCCACATCAAGGCCACAAGCAACTTAGAAATGTAAATTGTCTGTCATTCAGTATCAAATGGTGTGACAAAGCATTGACATACCTGTCATCAAGCCTTGACAGCAAAGCATCGTCTGGATTGCCGCTACAACCTTTGGTGATTATCTGCAGCAGGTTGAAGCTCTGTTGTGCCATTTTCAAAAGGAATGACTCAAATTCATTAGGCACAAACGACTTGGACATGACTTCATTTATGCAAGCCATTGCATGGATGCCTAGAAGAAAACCAGAAGTGAACCTCATCATGAAACGATAATGTAGAAATCTACTCTACACAGCAATAGACTTAGAAATCCCTACCACTGGGTTGCAAATAGATATTAGATAAATATATTGTGTAATTGATCACAGTAATAGAATTTAGATACAGGTTGATTTTCAAATTGAAACTTAATTTAAATGAGATAATCAACTCACCAATATCTGCCGAGCTCTGTTCCGCTCCAGCAGCAATACTACAAGTGTATTCAGCACAGTGAAACACTTTCCCCAGCAAAGATGATGTCAACAGGTTAGACAGAGGTATCCAACCAAACAATTGTGCAAGGCATTGTAAGACGGCCAAACCCAGCTCTTCTGATTGGTTGTCAATGATACGAAATGAATTGTTAGCCTCACGAACAGAATTTGACTGTCCAGATGCTGGCACTATTAGTTCGTGATTAACAACCCCGGAGGAAGCGTTCCTTTGGGGAGAACTAGATGGCGAGGGGCGTGGCGAGTGGAAAGGGGATGCTATAGGTGAATGATTAAAACTAGGTGATGGCGGCGGGGTCACCGTCGTAACAGTCTTTTTGAATTGGACCAGTACATTATCAAGAATACTTGTCAGCAGTCCGAGTGCAGTAGGAATCTCGTTTAGCAACAAAGTCCTCAATTGATGTCTTCTGGCAACATTGAGATCTTCTCTTGGTGAAATAAACTCTTCTGATGTGACCCGAAGCATAGTTACGCCAACAATTGTTGTAGAAGGATTCTTTATCAACTGCAACAAGGTAAGAAGTTGTGAAAATATCACATTGCAATGAAATCTGCTTACAATAGTGGGGACGAAAGAAGATTCTTAAAAAGTTCAACCAGATTTACGGACCACAATGAAAGTGGCCGTCGGTCCCGATTGTTTTGACAGACCACCTTCAAAAGCCTTCAGGTAATGTTTAAAAATCAAATTTGCCTGTGTCAAGCAGCAAACTAAATAAGGCGTGTAGTTGCATTGAGGGGTCATGCCGAAGACCCTTTGACTGCACATGGACAAGTGGCCTTAGTACACAGGTTAATTTCTATAGAACTCTTGTCCTAGGATGCCTCATATGTGATCACTATAGACAGGCTATTGTTCTACAGGGTAGGTCACTAAAAGTAGATTCACACCATGCAATTTGCTGCATATAATAAAATCTATAAAAAGCTGATCGACTCTTCTTATTGGTCTTGCTTTCATTGCAAACCATCCACAGTGCTAGCACAGCACTTAACAGGTGTAAATGAATCAATAATCAAACGCAGCAGAAACATGATGTTCGATGATGGTACAAGATCAATATTGCATGTAAAATATTACGTTATATGAGACCTCCTTAACAACTATAGCGTCCCACTCGTGTGGTTCATCCTTCATTGTGGCATATTTGAACGTGTTGGTCAAAATAAACCAATTAAACAATATGATTGATAGTAATCATCAGATTGATACATACTTCAAATATATTGGACATGAAATCATTGTAGAAGTGAGGCCAACTGATTCTTCCGATATCGACAATCGATTTGATGATTTTGTTCTTGACAAATGAAGGTGCAGTGCCATGATGCTGGAGGAGGTAGGAGCTTAGGAACTTTTTGATTTCGCGCTTATCATCTCCTGCCAAACCAAACCACTTCTGGTTGACAAGGTTCTGGGTGGAAAGAAGTCATAACACGAAAATCAATAAAGAGCAGAGCAGATGGTGAAGTTCAACTAGTGGCGAACTGATTTATCTTAATCAGAAAATCGGATTTGAAGAGTAACAGCCTCTTTACACAGGATCGGCAACCGGCCGATACATTAGAAGAATAATTTACTTGTTTGCTTTGTCATGGTAACAAAACAAACACAAAACAAATCTTGCTGCGAGAGCACTTTCCAGCTGATGCCCATTTACTGGTAGTAGTTTGAAATATATAAAGCAGCCATAATGCTATATCGTATCTTGTTGTGTTTACGTGTGGAAAGCATACTTTTGGACCAAGGTGGGATTCAAACACGCATCCTCTGGCTCCTGAGTCAAGTGTCCAATTGATTATACAATTGAGTGCTGCCAGCATAAGTTTGTGTCGTCTAGCAGCTAGTATGCGTAGCTGCCAGTCAGGCATCCCAGATTTGATTCCTGGTCCACCCGGCACATATATTTGTGGTGTCCAATGTGGTTTTAATTGTTGAAGGCCCCAAAGAAGACAAAACATTAGCTTATTGGGCTACCCTCGTTAAACAAATTGACAACATATTTGAGAACAAACAACACATATTCTGCTTCTTACACAGGCTCCGTTTAACACCCTCCCTCCCCTTTCTTCCCATACAAGATGTTAAAGCTTTGACTTTGTTATATCAACCATACTTACTTCAAAGACAGTGAGGCAGTACATGTGAACATAGATGTTCTTGGAGTTGTTGAGGAAATACACGCACTGGCTCCATGCTGACGACTGAAGGCTGAAGTTGTTCAATACATCCTCTGCAAATACGCAACACACATGTTGCAATCAATCATCTATATCAGATAGCATCAAATTACGAGGCCTTTTTAAATCACATCACTGGGTTGTTGTGGTTCTCTGCTAGGTGCTGTGAAAACTTTCAAACTTAGTATTTATGAAAATACAGTCAGTTCTAGTAATGTTTTACCCCGGACCTTACTTCAAGAAAACTCTCTAATAATCATTTTAAAAAAAATTTCCTGAGTAATTACTTGCACTCACCGATTGCTTTCTTCCTGCTATTTGTTGTCTCGCCATCAAAGAATTCATTGACGAGCCGGTCAAGCGCCTGCAATGAACTCTCTTCAGAGCTCTGGCAAAATGAGAATTCATATTATCATCTCCAAGTAGCAAATTAGATAGAAAGCTACACACAAAATACAAAAATGATCAATATCCAATTATCCATAATTAACGGATGCAGTTCTGAGATTAAAAATAAGCAGGTCTCGCTATGTCGTAGCCTAGCTCAAAATCAACCCCTATCGTGATCAACAGTGGAATGAACCTTCCAGTCACAGATACCCGAGAATCGCAATACATTCCTTTTGTTGAATGTATTGCCACAGCTCCTATTGCAATACCAGAGGGCTGCAGAAAGCGCTATGATTCCAGTCGTTTTATAAGCCACGCTTTGGGAAGTGGTTTCTTCTGCATTGCTATTATGAATAATTATTTTGAACAAATCAAGTGTACTGCAGATAGAAACACATGTCTTGCTTGATCTGTGTGCAAATGGGTTGTCATAGCAACATGCTACTACTCCTGAAATCAAAAAGAAGTTTCTGTTGTGTGATATGCAGTCAGGCTGTTCGTAACAAGACCAAACCGAGGTCCAAATTTAGATGCACTGGAATATCGACAAAATTCAATCACGACCTCCGCCAGCCAATGTGCTATGACGTTCAGCTTTGGTTCACAGGACATCGTCGCTCCCTCAAGTCGTGGTTGAGAACGTGATTATTGGAAATTAATTTCTTGATTTCAGTTATTTACTTCAGTAATTTTAAAGAATTTATTGAATCAATAATATAACTAAGAAAGAAATTATATTTCTATAGCTTATGTCGTTAGATTCTAGCTTTGTAAGTTTTTGAAATGGCCACCAAGCACCATCATTGATGCATCTAGCCTGAAAGGTTCTAAGGAGATCGACTGAACATTGAAATAATAACAATTTCAAAGGGTCGTGATTATCAGTTCCGGCATTTTACAAGAAAAGATTCAAGGCACTAAAATGCATTTCCTTGTCTGTGAGACGCCGCTTGAAGCAACGAGTTTCAATAGAAAGAACGCTTGAATTTCATAACAACGTTGCGATAAAGTACTCTGTCGCATGACCCAACATTTGAAGAATTCAGTATCAGGTTCATTGGCTAAATAAGGATGGCAGTCTTGCTTCACGATTTGTAAACAAAGCAGGCGTAATCTAGAGGTTGGGAGGGTCGGTGAACTTCAAGAACTACAGAAAGGCACATGCCACAAGCTCAACAAATGAACATGCACGATACCAACCAGGGTACGTGAAAGAACGAAAACGTTGAATTATTCTTTGAGAGACATTAGAGACACTTGTACTTAGTCTGACAGTATTCATTCTGTTGATTTTAAGCTGACTTGAACAAGTGACATGTTTGTCCCAAGAAGAATGCATTTCCCAAACAGCAAACGTTTACGAACAAATTCAAGCACTCCATGCAACATTAAAGAAACCAACAGAAATATTACAAAGCCAACAATCAAAATACAACATTATGTGCCTAATTTTCTTTCAATTTCAAGGACAAATCGAGGGTCAGCGCTGAGCCAAGCATTTGGATAAAACTGACTTACCATAATGGAGCTTTGACTTCTCACGTCATTTGAAGGCGATGAAATTCTTTACTAGGCTCATTGTTTGTGCTGAGCTCCGCAGCAGGAGTGAGCAGAAGAGCAGATGTTTTCTAAACCAGTTGTAACAGGTAACAAGTTCTATCTTTCGTCTGCAAAACGCAACAAATTTCCTGTCCCTTGCCAGCGCAGAGCGAGACCTAATTTTTACGAGAGAGACATGCTCAGTCCCAGGTCCCCCTTCATTGGAACTCCCCGGATCCCCTAACAGCTTGATGCCTGGAATTTCCATCGGGAAATCCTCTACTAAACCCCAGGAAAAATTCTTACAGGATTTTATAGCGCAAGAACTGTCGTAAGTCATTCCTAAAAACCTCAACTGTGTTTGGCAAGAATAGAAAGCTCTGCATTCCCAGACAGCCAACGAATTGTAAACACCAAAGTGTTCAACCACAGACCACAATTTCTAAAAGCAATTCATTTGAAATCCCCACAATTGATAACAGGTAATAATTCCAGTTCCCTTTATAAACTAAACTTCCCACAAAAATAGCTGAAGCGATATCTGGATATCTAGATAAGTCTACAGGTCCCGGTTCCCATAGCAACCAAATGCAGCGTTAGATAGTCTTCCCTAAATCAACAGTGATCAGTTCACAGACTCACTTCATTGCCCCAGTTCCAAATGAAATTAGAGCCAATTTAACACAGCGTAAGGAAAACAAGTCTACCAGTACTTATAATTGGGATTCCTTGATTTTGCAAGCTACAAGAACAAATTAAATAAACGGTTATTTAATCTGATACAATGATACAAATAACAATAATCGTTTCATCATTTTTTTGGCAATTTCTATTGATATTGTTAGCATGCGAGCACATGGCATTTTGCCGATATGCAATGTCTCCACACCAAGGTTATTCATTATGAACAGTCAATGGTGGAAATTCTGTGTCCTCGTGTGCCACTTTGGTATCTGCGGCAGCTTGCGTCTGTAATGATGTTGGGGTCGAAGGGGATCCAACGGACGAAGATGGGGAGGAAGCGCGAGGGGACACGGCCAAGCCAGACGACTGCTCTTTGATATTGCACTAAATGAGGAATGCAGAAAACACCAATCATCACAAACAACAACTACAACGATAAAGGAAGTGATCATTCCACAGAGAGAGAAGAATAGTTGCCTACCTTTTCCATTGGGACCTCCAAGCCGTCGTTCAGTAATCTGTAACACAAAAACACATCAATGAAGCAATACAGCAATGGAATAAACAACCACGCAAAATGACCATAGGCCTATAGTATATCAAATCTAGTTAGTGACGCAATGTGCATCTACTCTCATGTTAGCCAGTTTGTATAATGATATAAATTAAATTTATTCACTGTTATTTACATATAATCACAGGTCTTCTAAACAAACAAGCAATTTTGCTTACGGAATGACCCTATCGTATCTGTCAATTTAGTTATCAATGTATTATTGATGTGTAATAGTACTTTACAATTTATGAGACTGATATGATGAAATATACAAACAAACAAACAAACAAACAAACAAACAAATATCACAAGAAAACCACTTGGTATGAAGCGCCTAATTATATGATTAGACAGTCACAAATTTCACCAGCAAGAAAACGACACATATTGTATATTACTCAGCATAACACGATCCCATGGATAAGCTGACTCCTCCAAGTTTTCTCTCTCAAATTTGTGGTTTCAGCACATTTTAATGCACTTTAAAATAGCACCCGTGGATAAGTCAAGGTAGCAATTGAATACAAACGATTTGGTGATAGAAATTCCGCTTTTTGGATCAAGGGAAATGTACGATACAACGGAATAGTTGTTGTGCTTCATCATCACTACAATTTTTAGTTTCAGATAAGCTACACAATTTTCACAGAACGATGCAGCGATATTTCTTTATACAGAGGAATTCAATGGAACAGCCCATTCCTACATTTTACAGTGCACACATCCATGCACGCTTTTTACCATTTACAATTATTTACAGACCACAATAAACAATTGTATACCAGTAAACAAACAATCAAACATTAACAGGCCACGATAAGTGAGAGCATCTTGTTTGTTCGTTATCTGCACTGGAGTTCTTGTAGGCCTACTGTGTCCCTCACACCCCCACCTAAAGGCTAACTAAACAAAAAGCATGAAGTCGAGTCTGATGCTGAGATATTAGGTCTGAAGGAGGAGTGCAGCGGTTCTTTAGATCTGTCACAGACTCCAAACAAGGCCAACACCTCAGCAACCATACATTGGTCATCGATGTGCTCCGGTACTGAAAGCAGTGAGAGTCAGGGAAGAATGGTGTTGATATGGGTTGAAAACAAAATCCAATTCCTAGTCAACGCTTCAACATCATCACATTCTAGCTAATAAACGTCTCACTTGAGACTAGGGCTATATTTTTATTTGACCATAGCCGGAGGTGGACCCGTCATATTAAAAGTCATATACCTGTGTTGTCGGAGTAGGGTGCATTCGTTGCCTTCTTCAGGGTCCAAGTTGAAGATGTAAAGATACCCATCGGCGCAGGCAACAAGGATGCGAGGGAGTTTGCTGATGCTAAATGTTGGCAAAGGAGAGAACGAATGTCACAGCCCAGCATTGCATGAGATATATGAAGTTCCAAACATTTAGAGCCCAAAATTAATTCAAAGAATGATAAGAAATCTGACTTACATAGCCAAGGCACATATATTTGGCGAACCTAACGAACAAAAAACAAGAGTGAGTCATCGCACAGCAGGTGTATGGTCACAAGCCAAGAATTGTGCATGAAACGAAGCAGAGATATAAGAAAGGCTATGTGATTAAAGTAAAGCAGAATCTGTACCAGAGTGCGGAAGCTTGGCAGTTGCGAATCCCCTTCCTTGGTTGAACACTTCCGTAACATTCGATGGTAGGTAAGACGTCGGTGTCATCAACGCTTTGCCTAGATAGCCCATCCATCCTTGTGGCTCTTCGGGAGACCTGCGTAATAATGATGAATTGAGTAACGTGATCTCAGTCAAACATAGTCCAAAAGTTCAACAACAAACTACCAAGAGAAGAAAATAATCCATTTATTATCAGTACAGGAAGAAGAATTTGGACTGGTGCTGCTTCTTATTAGCAAACGGCAGCAGCTGAGGTAGAAAATCGGTAGTCACAATCAAGCATTAGCTACAACTTACACTACCAAGTCAAGGGAAATGAAAAGTATTGGCTAGCCTGAAGAAAGAATTGATGGGTAACAACGGAGTTGACATAGCATTTATGTACACATGGACATCAGTTTTGGCTAAAATTCCAAACATATATAATAATTATACATATTTATGCATCCTGGAGCTATATATGCCCCCATTTTAGAGCAAAACTGTAACATATTACAGCGGTGCCTATCTATCGTATTCTGGTGGGTATAAGTAGCACTCCAATTTAGCAGCATGAAAGTAAGTATCCACAAATTAGAGGCAAAAAACATTTTGCATGTAGAAATCACATCCTATTTTCAGGCAAAAACTTGTAATTTGCATATGTTCCCTTCGGTTGCCATGATTACAATTTCTTACGTGCGTGTAGTTACAGAGCTGTATTTCAGCCATTTCAAATCAAAATAAAGTCATGTTTGTATAAAACATGATTCTTATCCATATACTTGATTAATGCAAACATATCTTCAAGCATAACTTGAGTGGAATCCCCAATCCAAAATGTTGCTAGACTCCACTCAATTGCAGTCCATCATTAGTTGTGTTCATGGCTCAACTCATTTTAAGACTATTCATATTCATAACAGACCATAAACTATTAACGTAGCATACTTGCTGCGTTCTGCCATGAGCTTAAAGACATGGATTGTTTCTGTGTTGCTTNTGATGAACAGAGAAAGAGCGAGTCGGGACTGAAAGCCAACGAATAAATGTGCACGCATCTGGAAAGATAAAAAGAAAACGAATTTTGACTACATAATGCTGCTGTTTTGCATATTTCAATTAAGAGTTATGTAATACAAAGAATAAAAAATATAAAAATAAAAAATAAAAAAAATATAATAATAAAAAAA
>OFHS01001501.1:4494-27225 GCA_900245855.1 Calvadosia cruxmelitensis
TCAAGTTGATTTACTCTTACTCTTACTCAGAGTAGTTTTGAAGCTGCTTACTTTTACTTTTACTCAGAGTACAGATAAAATGTATCGTTCTTATCCTTGTAATCGAACCTATCAAACATCAACCTCGGCAAAATCAGACGAAAAAGAAAATACTATATAACCTTTCTATAATGATCACCTTTATTGATAGGTGGCCTTTCTGTCCAGGTTGAATTCTATAGAAAGTGTCATTTAGGCGTTGGAAAAGAGTGACCTTTATAAACAGGTGGCTACTCTATAGAGATGGACGCTAATACAGGTTTGACTGTATTTCAAACACCATGTAATTCAAAATATATCCGCAGTATCCCTTTCGTTCTCCTGCTATAGCTTATCGAATATAATGTAATTCAATCTTATAACGATATCGGAGCGAGTAATATCACTTTCCAAGGGGCGTCAAATCACGCTGCAAGTACAGAACGGAGTCATACCGGATATCAGCAAACGATGTGATTCAAAGGGTCACTACTCTCCGATTGCCTATCTTGTATAGTGTAATAAATTTATATGGATTGGTTGCTGCCCCGCCCAATTACTCACCCCACCTCGTGTGCCATTTTTTCTAGGGTTGCACTGAACACACTCAAATTTCTGTTCTTGCTCCAAGGCAATAAACAACCTTGGGCAAACGCGAAGAGACAAACGTCCTTCTCCTGCCGTAAACTACAAGCAACTGACCACGCGTGAGGTGTGGGCAGACAACATGCGCACTTGAACGTGGAAAATGACGTCACAGAATTTGACCGTTAAAATGGAAGATGTTTGATCGCAAATAACGGAAAAACTATACACAATCAATCAAACTAAAACTTCGTATGGTTGTTACTGGACATGTGGCACATCGAATTATGATAAAATTAGAGCTTTCATTTTTCAACGGAACACCCCATTTTAACTGATCCTATCTCCGACCGAACTACAAATTAAGCAATCTATCACGAACCGATCACCGATCGATCATCAAAGGAAACTGAAAATTGTTTGGTCAAAAGGACACTTCATGCTTCCATAACCAAGTTAAACAACATGTTCATCAGAAATCTATTAGCGCTATGTTTTTGCTCGTTCAGGTTGACCAAATATCCGACAATGCAGTCAATTCAAACATGCATAAAACATCAGAATTATAATCAATTCAATTATATGTAATACATCTGAATTAAGACAACATATCTATAATATATGTGTTGTAAATCAAGAAAAAGAAGCAGAAAACGAAGAAAGAACTTGTAAATAGAACGGACTTGAAAGCAATAATTTAGTGGTATATTTTAGTAAGGTTCGAAACATACTGTTAAAGCAGTTTCTGTTATAACCAATCGTTTTCGTCGAAACCGAAAAAGCTGTCACACAATTTTATACGTTTTCTATTATTTAGCTTAGTTTCGAAACTCTTGTATTATGTAATCTTTGTATTCACGATTATATATAAAAGCGACTCTTGTAAGTTAGAGAGAACATGTTCAGCGCTTGAAGAGCAAGTACTAATAGAAACGCGATGCCGTTGCACCGCCAGAGTTGTCAGCTCTATCGCGACAATCGAAGAAAAGAGCATCATATCGCCGAAGAAACCGTTGGGAAAAGCCACCGATGTAAGATATCCGGTTATATTTGGTTTTTGTATTATTCCTGTAAATTAGCTTTAGAATTTGTAATAATTTGCTTGCCTTGTATGTTTTGCATTATTTAGTGAATTAAATTGAATCTCAGTCATCTCAACGGACAAAGTATCGTCAATCAATTCTCAACAATACGTAATACTGTACATAAGGCATAAAAAAGTTCTAGCTAATCTGCAAATAGGAGTGAACCATTATAGTTTGCATTAATACCAAGTATCTGTGAAGCTTACAAAAATCATTCTGTAATTTAATTCGTACAGTATTTTCGGTTGGAAATTTACGCATGCCCAGAGATTGTGAATTTTTGGAAAGAAAATATATGTAAGAGTGCGTGACATCTTATTTCCATAGAAACTAGCGTCTATGTACACTGGAACATTGAACAAAAAGTGTTACAGCGTCAATGGTAATGAAATGACGAATCAAGAATGTGGATTGTATTATGTTATAACGAAGTAGCGTTGAGAGATTGACTTGCGGGATTTCCAAGAACTTAAAAAACGATCACAAGAAAAAAGGCAGAAATTAAGACATTTAAAGTTCTTAGCCTTGTTAACCATTGTGATTGTCCCTATTGCGATCCACCGACATAAATTATGTGCGTGCGCCCACTATAGGTATACCTATGGCTAAATGAAATGGGCACAAGACACAGCAGATTAATTCATATATTTCGTAGGTCATCCACTGAAAGCTAGAATCTTATTTTAATTTACCACATAAGTTTTAAAGCAGCGCATAATTGCCCAAAAGCAACGCTGAAAGTGAAGCGCACAATTTTAGTGGAGACTCCGAAGTGTCCAAAAGCACCAGCTTGTGACATGGAAACAGACAATGGAGATTCAGTAGAATATTTATTAGCCACGATAATCCAATGTTAAAATTCCTCACCTACAATTTCAATTAGCGTCCGGTCTGTATCAAATTGCCTTGCATACTAATATTGAAGATCATCTAGTTGTATGACCGTCGGTATGAATATAGATTGCATGTGCAGTAAACTGCATTATATGTATATATAATATATGCACATTGACATATACGATTACTCAGATTGTTGAAGGAGGAATTTCATCGTCAAGTAGTTAATACTAAGAGTAGTGTCTCTCCTACTCAAATACATAGGAGATGGCACATGCGCAATTGGTTAGGAATGCAACATACAACTGCTTACAACTGCAAACAGGCATGACGCACATTTCTGTTTAAACTGTTCTGGTCGTTGTAATGCGTATATGGTATTTTTAATAATGTAGATCGAATCACGTGCTTTGAAATGGTTTAGTTTGAAAGGAAAGGGAATATTGGTACTTAACAGTCTGACGGGCTGTCCCAAATAATATGTACCGATGCAAACATTCAACAGACTACATTGCATCTTAAACTATATTTTTAGGCATTGAATTTAAATATTTTATCGATTTTAATTTAGAAGCAAATTTGCTAAGAAAGCTGCTATTTAATCACGTTATTATTGCTAAGGTTAGACTCTGGTGCAATTGAACTGTGAGTATTTTATTTGTTCAACATAGTGGTAATAGTGTCTAACACAATTTAAATAATGTCCCTAGAATTATAACTACATAAAAGTAATTTATACACATTTGAAATAACCCATATCTAATTCATTTAACATATAATTTACCTAGTACTAATAATAACCCAAATTTCGGTAGCTAAATTAAGCTAAACATTTTGTCCATACCAACAGGATGCTGAATTGAACCTAAGATGGATCAAGCGAATTGAACTGTTTAATGTTACTTGCCAGAGATGCTAAATAAGCTGTACAAGACCAAGCAGGCTAGAAGAAAAAAAAACTAGAAAAGCCTAAACATTGTAAAATTTGAACTTATGTACCTGCCGTACCACCATTCATTTGCCAGCAGCGTCCATTGACTCCGACATGTCAACCATTTGAGCCAGGGGATTGGCAGCTGTATTCCTTAAACGCTTTCTGGCAGAGACATTTCACAGCAAATGATAACATTATGGCAAATAAGACTACAAATATGTGGCATACGTTACATAAAACCATTATTGATGATAAAGCAGCTGCATGTATTGTATACAGTACATAGCAACTGAGTGTTAATAATATAGACCAGCAGCCATGAATGATATGCTTTGAGAGCTGTGTCTACTTTCTATAATATTTAAATCACAGTAAAGTATGTAAAATAATTTCGAAATAAATTAGTTATAAAAAATTAACATAGTTTTAAAGGAACCTACTGTATTTCCAACTAAAAATTGGCACTTTCTATGGATTTTAGGTTCTAAGCTGGTTTTATAACTTGCATTTGAGATCACTTTGCTAGCCTAGGTATGAAGTTCAAGCGTAACCGAATGGTGCTCGTTGCTTTGTTATTTCCGTTACTGATCGTGTAAGAGCGGACATCGTGACCACGAGTGGCTATTCCTTAACTAGTTTCGGTTGCAGTCATGCGTCAGAAATCCCAGGAAACGTTGCCATCAGCTGTACCGCCAAGTTGAGCCTAAATTTAAATATAAGCATGCTGGAGCATTAATTGACAGGTGGAATCCTGATGGCTAGCTAGATGTGTCAATTATTGCAAATACACAGTAACACCCACAAAAAGAGAAAAGAAAAGAATACTCACAATAGTTATGCAGGGCAGAAAATGTTTACTGGAAATGAGTATCATACAGATAGTATTTGAACAAAAGGAATATCTTTCCTTATTCGTGTGACATGTTTTTCATTTTAGTTTATTGGATGATGATTTCGTTGATGATTTCTTCTGTGGCACAAGATGTCTCGCACTGCTCTGAGACCACAGGCTGTAGCTTTGTTAAAGATTTTCGAACATTTAACGATTCCATGACATCATTCACGCAGATGCTTGATGTTCTTCTCTTTCTTTTGATATGTTTATTCTTGATGGGAGTAACTTCACCGTTGGCTTTGATTTGTTGCTGAAGATTTGGCGTGTAGCATTCTACTTCTGCTTTGTTCTCTGGAATGTCAACCATGATTGCCTTTGATTGAGCTTCAGCGACAACTGTCAAGGCACTATCTTCCTTTTTAAGTTGTGTCTTTGCTGTTTCATTTCCACCATCAACTTCAAGTCGATTGTCCTCATGCGAAGCTAACATGAAGCAACATGTAACTTCCTCTCCCTCTTGCTGCAGAGTAACTTCTTCCTTACCAAGAAATTTGAATTCGTCTTTGCCATTGGACACCGCTTTCACGATCTTATCTTCGGCTTCCTTGATTCTCTTGAGGCAAGCATCATTTTTCCCTTCGAGCTCAGTAATTAGTCCGATCTTTGATTTGATCTCGATGTTTTTCTGGCGGATTCCTTTTGCTAGTTCAGCATTCTCTTTCTCGAGCAGTTTGATTGCTCGCAAGTGATGATTGGTCCCGTTTCTCAAACGGTTTCTGGCATTCTTCAACTGTTTCTTGAGAATGGCGTTCTCCTTCCTTGTCAGCTGTAGCTCCATCTCGTTGTTGGCGTATGTTTTCTCTATGGCCTTGAAAACCAAATGATCTGTTCTGAATTCAGCCAATTCGATGTCTTTATCGTTTATTTGCTGCTGAAGCTCTTCAATTTTCCCTTTGAATGACGCAGCTTGTTCGTCCAGCATTTCCTGGGTTGTCTTCTTCTTCATTCGCCTCCAGCACATCCATCTGGAGCCAGCTCTGCTCATCGATGGACGCTTGCTCTCTCTGGCCACGTGCTCTTTGGTCATGGCTAACTCTGTTTGGATTGATTTCAACAGCTCCAATTTCTCATCAATCGTCTTTCGCATGGCGTCGATCTTTACGCCATATGCTTGCTCTCTCAACTTCTTCTTAGCCTTAAATATCTTCATCTTCACTAACAAGTCAGTTTGATGAAAGGCAACTTCATCCCCTCCATCATTGGTTTGATCAACTGCTGATGGCTTCGGTTGCAAACCTTCTTGCTCGTCTTCTGTGTCTGAGTTGGTATATTCCGTTGAGTCGCCGCTTGAGCTCTCAGCCAGCAAATCGTCGTCTTCGGTGACATAGAACAGGCTTCCACTATCGCCTTTTCCAGCATCGCTAGCGACGTCTCCGTGGCTGCTCTGTGCTAAATCCATTGTCACAGCAGCGTCGTCTTCTAGCAACCCCTTCCGCGAGAGGATGCCGCACATGTCCTCTTCCGCATGAGGATAGCTGCTGCTGGAATTTCAAATAGAAATAAGCTTAACCTCATCAATCTGAGCATCGTTTTGAGCTGTCTTAGCACACAAATGTCACAACGAATCTTCTAAACTCACGTTGCGTTTTCATTGCAGTCGTCAGTTTGAGTCATCTTCATAACTGTTGCTTGGCTTGCCGTTCTGTCCTCGTAAGCGTGTACGTCGCACACTCAACAGTAGACAAGGTCCTAACGAAGAAGAATGCTACCAGTAGAACGCATTACGCATTTGTCAAACCAACGTACTCATTTCAATTGGAAAATATATTCCAGTTATTGATAAGAAATCTTCTATTAAAGCACAACAGATGAATGTATAGTTACTGGTTCTCACCTCTCTTTTGACCTTTCGATGAATAATCTAAATCGATTTGATGTCTTCACACCAATTATTCACCAATCGCATCGATCGCAAATCCAATCTCCGTCGACATTCAACGCAAAGTGATTCGGTGAATCGCGCAAGGTTCTATTGTGACGTCATAATAGTATCCTTGTTTCCATAATCCAAGTTGAAGTCTGGGCACTACACTCGGGTGAATTATCTCTCTTTGAGCACGTTACCACAACCGGATGTTTCTTTAAGCGTTCGTTAAAATTTTGGCTGCGCACAGAGATGGAGAGAGCTTGCCGAATTTCGCTATTGATATAATTATCCTCGTCTTTTGACAGCTCCAGTCCGTCCTTCGGCAATGACAACTTGGTCGCTGGTGTACGATGGGCAGCTGTTCATCCGCGCATCCCAAGCCAACAGAGCACACACGAGGCTTAATTTCTGTGGTGCACCGGCACTTGTAAGCCTACCAAGGCGAAGTAGTCCGATGACCGGTGGTAGCGGTCAAGGCCGATAATGGACCTGCCTGTTCGACACGGAAAACTGTCCATTCGGGCTTGTAGCTACTTGCTGATGCCAGACAAGAGCACATTCGCAATGTTGAAGTGTAGAAGGATGAACTTTTACACGAGATCCTTCCTGACTCGCTCTAGGAATGAATAACCCCACTCGTGATAAAACAGAGGAATTGCTTCCCCCGGTCCTGGGAACTCTCCAATCTCGCAAACTGCTTTATGAAGTTTTTAATTCGTGAATAATTCGTAAATAGGTTGTAATTTTAGAGGTATTTTTTATTTGAGGATATTATTCAATCTGCATGTTACATTAAGTTTTATTTATTTAATTCTGATCTTGCATTGTTTTAAAACAGAGGAGGTTGGTGTGGCATTTCGTCAGTCTCATGGACAGACTTCATCGACATGGCTTTCAACTGAGAGCTTGTAGTCAAAAGTAAAACCAAGGATCTTCAATTGTTCACTTTCGGCGATGATGCTTCCATGGATCATCAATGAAGACTTACCTTTACCAAGTATCATGGCTTGAGGTTTTTATTGGTTGATCGTGAAGTGGTTGGGGTCGAACCATGATAGCAATGCAGAGATGTCGTCATTAATTTAGTGCTGCAAGTGATGAATGTCGGTGTAGCAGTGGTACAGTGTCGTATCATCGGCCTACTGACGAAGGTTGGGCGTTGGAATAAACAGTAACATATCATTTGCGAAGATATTTAAAAGGAGCAGACCCAATATGCTTCCCTGGGACACACCCCGGAGGTGACCTCAAGGAAGACAATCCATTTGCTTGTTGGTCTACCCGGGTCTACTAACCCTCGTTAAATAAAGCGACATTTAAAACCCACTCTAGTAATATTCCAGCTTCCTCCTCTTAGCCCCTATTCGCAAGGTGTGAAACCATCTACAGCAACAAAATCATTATATACTGTGCAGCCAGATCTACTGCAAGCTGCTCTATGTGGCTTGAGAAAAATCTGGACAAAAATTACGATTTAAAAAACCTTCTCTGTCTCAAATCTGAATGTGATTCTGTACGATGATGATAATATTCACTCGCGATTATTCTCGCTATACTCCGCAGAACCAAATTCCATGTCGTGACTTGTCAATTGATATGGTGCTGAGCCTTTTGGCTTACTTCTACACGCAGATTGCAACCAACTGAATTCTGAATAAATGACCAAATCTTTGAAAATTACTTAATGACAAAGGATCTGACAGCGTACCTAACTATACACAAGCATATCATATTGCTTTTCAGGTGTTCAATTCATCAGCCCAAGAGAAGTATTAGCGAGATGCTCATCCGATGTTAGGTTTGCTACATGCGTTGGATTCCCATCGTATGAGACACCTGTCATTACCCCTCAGTATTCACATCAATATGTTTGTAACTTTGAAAGAAACAGTAGATATAGCTATTTTTCCAGATAAGTAGCTTTTAACTTTTGAAAGTTACTTTTAGAGGATATGTAAATGCAGACAAAACACAAACAAACAAACAAACAAACAAGCAAAGAAATAAGCAAATAAACAAATAAATAGCTGCCTGGCAGAAGAAGTCGTTGAAGCCCCTGACTCGTCGTTGATGATGACCCATTACTTACTGTTACAATTATAACATCAACAATAAATGTAGGCAAAACACACCCACAACCTTTTCTTCCTACAGTTCGCCAACAGTTCGCTAATAATTATATTACTGTGCAAGTGTGCATCCGGCACAACATACTGTCGACTATACTGATCGTCCATGACAAAAATATACGACAATACTGCTTAATGTATATTCTAACTATATTCTTATAATCGTCTCTGCTTGAGAGGGCGTATTCCGTTGTGTGGGACAGGCGTGATATCGGTAATTGAGACAATTTCCAAGCCACAAGCTAGAAGACCCTTCACTGCAGTCTGAAATGTAATCATACATAATCCGCATTTAGCAAAGATCAAGACTTAATGAACAAGTTTCTAACAAATCAGAGCAAGTTCAATAAATTTATCTTAATTGATGATACAGCCCACGCTGCTCACACATGTATGTCATTTCTCCACATTGCATTTTTTCAATGTCGATTCTTTATTAATATCGGTTAAATGTGAGCGGTCCCCAGCATACACTGTTATTGGCCTATTTGACTGTAACTGTTGCTTATTCTCCTTCTAGATATGAGAACATTGTGTTTCCTGTAATAATTAATCCGGATAAAGTGGACGCAATCAATTCGAGTCACAAAAAGATCTTGGTGATGAGCGATAAGAAATGCACGTCAACAACCTACGATGTTACATTTGACTTACTGCCAAAAAGTTGAATTTTGCAATATTCATTTGAATAATTAACTGCAATGCAAAGCATATGATGCCGGTAAAAAGTCCGTAGCAGCTTGGGCCAGCTAGTCCTGTACTGTCTATTGCTTAATACAAAAACAAGAAATAGTACAACTGTTACATTACCTGCCGTCCAGTTCCAAGTCCATTGACTTTCACTCTGACTTTTTTACACTAAGTTCGACAGTTCTCTGATTGAATAAAAACAACTCCGATCAGATGCTCAATATGTTGCAGACACAATCAGGGCTGTCTTAAGATTAAACGAGGGCCTAAGGCATTCATCCTAAAAGGTCTACCTCTGTTGCTTAAACATAGTATAGCAACTGAGTATATAGTACCTCAGTACCTCTCATATATTAGATAGTTCTGTTATGGGTTTTGCCACTCACGTTTACACATCATAAAACAAATGCTTTCCAATAATTCCCAGCAAAACAAGACACATTATTTGCATTTGGCAGTTGGCACAATCTAAATAATTGTACATTTAAATATTTGAAGCTGTTACTGAAAAGGGTCTATCCTGACTGAAGCTAGTTTCCTGTCTAGAAGAAACAGCTAGTTATAGTTAATTTGGAGTTAAGAAAGTTACTTGTAAAATTACTTGTTACAGTTAAAAATGTAACTAGTTACAGTAAAAAGCTACCTTTTCTGCTAAGTAACTAGTTATTCGTCAAGTTACTATAAAGAAAGCAACTTTTCAAGCTACTAACTACAAAAGTAATTAGTTACGACCAAACTCCTTTGAATGCCTACAGGAGACGATGGCTTTGATCAAGATACTGAGCAAAGAAGTTCAAGAAACACGTTGGATGTGTCTATAACTGCTATTTCATATCCACTTATGTGCAAGCATTCTGTTTCATAAAACATGAACCCATATGACATGTTGACATTATTGTAGGAAAACAAAAGGCTATTACGCCATTGTAGCCATAACGCTGCAAACAGAATAGCAAAGCACACAAAACAGAAAAAAACACTCTGACAGGAAAAGTAGCTCAAACATCAAACCCAAAACTGTTTTGCTCAAAGCTCAAACCCAAAACTAAAAACACCTTCCAATAAACCTTCAAATCATTACATGAATCACACCTCGTGGTCAGTAGGGTGACAGTGATAATCCTACTCATGGCAATGTGTGACTGCCAGTCAGTGTGGTTCTAATCTGTGGTGTGGTATAGCAGCCAGTCAGACCAGGGGCGGCGCCAGGGAGTGGACTGGGGGGACGCGTCCCCCCAGTTGAAGTTTAGGTCGAGTTTTCAATTCCTCCAAATCCGTTAAGAAACTCGCCATAGGGGAGGGGGATTTTTGAGGCGTCGTAATTATACAGTACCCAGTAAGCTATTGCTTAGCATAATGAAGGAGACTTGAGAGAAGCAATAATTTTTGAAAATGTCATCCTGATGAAAGCAATTTGCAAAATTGTTAGGGATAATGTCAAACATTTTCTTCGCCCCGAAGCCTCGCCAGGTCTGCACCCTCGACCAGCTTCACAGTGAAAAAGTGACCCCTAGCTGTAGTTCCAATCAATTCTGATCATTTCTGAAAAGGGACTCTCAAAAATTTGGTTTTGTCCCCTCCAGAAATTTCAGGCTGGCGCCGCCACTGAGTCAGACGTGCCGGATTCGACTTCCGACCAAACCGACACATATACTTGTCATGTGTTCAATGGTTTCAATTGTCGGGGACCCCAAAGGAGACAAGCCATGGTTTATTGGGATACCCTTGTTAAAAAAGTGACATCAGCATTTACACAATGACCAACTCACAGATGCAACAGATTCTCCTGTCACTTGATCGGCATAACTAGAGTTCCTTTTTGCCTTCTTGAGATCTACCATTCCCTATCAACGAAAACAGAACTCCGTAATGGAAAGTGGCAACAAACACAACCAAAAATAAATGGAAATCTGACATAGAACAGCAACAAAAAGAACAAGCAGGAATTGTCAAAATACATACAGCCGATTGACAAGTTGCTTTCAATCCTATCAAAAAAAACAAAACAAAAAACACTTGAGATGTCGACATAGTATCATACTATTGTGTACGGAATAGATAGTTAGACAGACACAATTTTAGAGTTGCATTAGTTACAGAAATATTAATATTGATCAAATTAATAGTATCTTGACACAGTATTCCAAATTGCACTACTTGGAAGAGCTACTAAGATTGTGTTGTGTTGCTGTGCTGAAGCCTGCAGGAGCAATGGCTGCAAATGTAACTATTTTTATTTCAATGCTGTGAAAAATTTTTATGCCACTTCAGGTGTGACTGTGAGGTTGCGTACAACGATCTAAGTGAACGTACATAAAGCCAATAATTTCACAAAACAACTCAGCCATTGCGACCTAAATGATCTGTCTGTGTTACTAGCGTGTTGTTGTACGTCGCTTTCACATGGATAATGGCAATGTCCTCGTAATCTACATTGCCACCGACCATCAACTTTGCTTTGACAGTTTTTTGTCTTATTGCTGCTTGTGCTGCTGACAAAAGCTAGACGACATATAAACAGAAGGAAGATCTGTAAGCGAAGTGAAGTACAACATCAAATGAAAAGCTAAGCTACACTGAAAATTACATTTACAAGATTCGAGACTAAGAGAACTTATAATTTATGCAAAGGCATCTGGGGTTCTGTTATTAGACGTCCTCCAGGACAACTAAACGGAAGTAAACCTACTTATGTGACATAATTTTGTCAAATGAATAATGTAGGCCTACAATCCAACCAAATCTTCAGCAACCCAATGTGCCAGTCATGTGATTGAATGCAAATTGCAGGCCTATTAAATTATGTTTGATTTATAGAGCAGATTGCAAGCAACTTCTAAGAGTAGTGGACTAGTATTGACCGTTGGTATAATACGTAGAAGATCTTCGATGTGGAGCAGGCTCAGATTTGGCGATTGGCATTGCGTAAGCCACTGAAAAAACAGCGTGGCATCTCTCTGACGTGAACTGCAGCGAAAGCTTACAACAAGGTGCTCTACAACCGGCTGTATCCCATAATCGATCCTCGCATGCGGTACAACCAAAACGGAAGTCGTCGGTCACTTTATAGGCCATGTCATGCGCTCCGAATCGTATTCTCCCCAACCTCTCCATGACTGCCTTTGGTGGCAACCGTCGTCTATTTTTCGTCGTGGTCATGGTCAATCGTTTTCGTATCGTGATTTGTTAAACCTAGATTTCTAGTTGTACACTAAGTCTGATGTATGTAACCGTAAATTGTGAAATTCCGTATACAATGGTGTCACGAAGAAAAAGAGGAACAGGTTGTTCTCGTAACAACACCGTTTCATCATCATCAAGCCACTGAACGTTTGAAAATTGTAATAAACACTGTTAATATGATACTGCTTTGACGCGGCTTAAACTTTTGCGAAGCACTCTGGCGTAAACTTTGGTGTACAAAAAACGGACTTTCCACTCTGGATATGGACTGTCAATTTGTCAGCCAATCAGCGACGTCACTGTCACACTGCCAAAGAGGTATTTTGAGGCACCAATGACCATGTGCTTAGAATGGTATTTTGTGAATTGGCGCACCTGAAGTGTGACTTCAGCTTCTTTTTCGCTATTGGAGTATTGAATTGGTGACAGATCTGGACATGGTCTATTTCAAACTCTGCGCATCTGCCATCTGTGATCTTCACGAAGTCAAAATATACAAAACTCTGCATTATGTACGCCTCATGTAGGCTTACTGGTCTTGTTACCTTCTATTCTTCTGCACTAAACAAGTTAGGCCTAGCGGCCTAGCCTAGAACTTCAACGGTAGATTGGTAGGTCCAATCAGAATCAAGCATGACTGCAGGCCAGTTGCTTTGCATGAAAAGAAACCTGGATACTTGCATAGCATCTAACAATATTGTATAGATACTTCATAATTACAGCGTACTTTTTCCCGAATGAAAACATCTTTCATTATGATTCCTACTTGCTAGGACATATATCCAGTTTTCTGTTAATTGTGTCGGTACTCAAGAAACCAAAGAGCCGGCATTCAGGCACAGTTAATTGACTATGATTCAGGTTAGGTTTATATAGTAGGGCGTGCACTGGTTCAGGATTCAAATACAAATTTAGATTTTAGTTCCCAGCCTCTGTTTCATGACACCAACAACATCGCGTTCAAAGATGGCGTCCCAGTTGTCTGGGCCAGAGCTTGCTCTGAAGTATTCCATCTACGACTGGTCCAGTTACTCCGCTAACTACCATCCAAAGTAAGTATTTTACTTCTTTATGATATGCTTCAGGGTATTAAATGGTTTGAGGTAAAGTATTCCCTGAGGAGAATTCTGAATTGCGAGCGAAGGCATCCGTGATGGAAAGTCCAACTTGCACAGATCACAATAGCCTAACACATTAGGTTAATGCCATGAAAATAGAAGTCTCCTACGCTGTTATTCAAAGTTTTTATAAAATGTGAGGCCTAAAATATCTCAATGGCTCATAAGAATCATCATGGGAATCGGGACTGCAATAGGATAATAAGGATAGGCAATGATGAAGTGTAGGCGTAGGCCTAGTTTTAGAGCGCTTGCACAGGGCACAGGCAACAAGTCTGATTTTCATATTGTAAATGCTTGACTGTTGACTATATCGAATGGTTTGGAAATGACAAGGCCAAGTGATGTGCGTTTGGCAGGCAACGTGCGACAAATTTTCGTGGACCACGTTGACACGTTCTGACAAGGAGCAAACTTTCCTCCAAAGAAAACAGTGATCGATTCAGACTGTCTTTCAATTAACTCAGCATTTATCCAAACTATTCCAGCTTATCTTATTCCAGCTTGAAACATCTGTTTTCACCGATAATTAATATTGATTGAATGGATCAAGAAAACTGCAAAGTAATATGTTGCCCCTATTCTTCATTCCCGATCCTGCCCGCTTGCCCGGTCTTTGAAAATTCCCCGGTCTTCACCAGGGAAAACCCTGTTACATGTCCCCCAGTTGCAACTCTAGTTTCTTTTACACAAAAACCCATTTTTTGAATTTCAATAGTAATCTCTTTTGATCTTTCCTGTGACCAACACGATCAAATTGTGTGTTTGTTGAATTGTGTGGTTGTTCTTGAATGATTGGATTTGGTTGTTCTTGAAACTCTGAAAAATGCAAGACTCTTTACTCTTTACCTAAATGTGAACTTGACTGTTGCTTTGCTCAGTTTTGATTTGTATGATGCTAGAGCTCAAGCAACAATTGTTAATTGTTGATTACTTAATCTCTTTTGATGCCAGATCACTTGTTGCTGTGACTTGCTTAATATTCCATTTTATTCGGTGTCAAGGCAAGGATATTAACTGAGCTGTATTGAAACTGCTTTGATTTCCTTTTTCATCAGGAATATTCTGGTAGACAATCCTTCAGATCAATCATCTCGATGGTCATCGGACGGCAACCATCCACCGCAGGTTGATTTTCTACATTTGATGTCACTTCTGATTGATTGTTGCTTTTAGTTTCTTTGTAGCTATATGTGCAGCACTAGTCTCTCCTCCTCTCATCACTGCAATTTAAATGCATTTGTGAGTTCATTTCAATGGAAAACTTGCAATGACATGCGTGAAAGTCTCAGGTTTACGGCTTTGTGTGAATTTCCAGAACAATGGAAATGCAAAGAATGCAACACTTTTTACTGAATAATTAAATTTGAACTGAATTTCAACTCCTGCTTTCTCTGTCGTGTTTAAGGTTGATAACTTCCAGCAACTGCGATGTCTCAAGGGCAGAGCAATTGCAAAAGGATGTTTGAGTTGGGAATGCAGTACATGCACCAAAGAGTGCATATAAAAATGTATAAATTCCCTGGACCCCCTAATTCCCCTTTAACCCATATGAAATTCTCTGGGGAATCCATATCCCAGTGAAAGAACAAAATTGCCTTAAACATTTCCCTTATTCCTGTGAAATTTGGCCAGGACACTCTACTGCAGTAGCCATGTACTTGGGAAAAATTGGTGACTTGCAAAGCCTTTTTCTGTGCTTGTGTTTGTGCTTGCAACCATCTCTTTGTTTCAAGTAACTTGCACTGTACATTGAAATTAAATATATATTGTATGTGTTGGTTGCACGAATTGTCCAGACAGTTCCCCAGACCGTGACATAATAAACCATGTGATCTGTAATTCAAAACTATATGCCTTGGGACGAGTTCCTGCACATTTCCAGCTACAAGCTTCAAAAAGATTGTCAGTGACAGATGAATTCCTGCTTCTTGATGCTTTTGGAGCAGGAGTCTTGATGGCCACTTCGTTCTTTACGCTGATGTAGCCAATAGATATGCACCTACTAGGCAGTATCTCTGGTCCTGGTAGTACTCAGATTGGGGGCTATCATTGAGAAAGCTTTGCTATGTCTCCCACTTGTTATGCGCTGTCAATGTTAACATCATGCAATTAATGATGTAGTCACAATCATCTACGCTACCGACTAACAGTCGTGCAGTGCACCACCTCTTCCACTTTGTTAATGGTGCAAGGTCAATTGCTAGCGACATCTGCTGGAGGTCGTCCTTTCTATTGTTGGGAATATGTGCCGCTCAATGCACCTTTTCAATAGAAGGACTCCTTTGAATGGCGTTTCAATGTTATAATAAATGGAGTTCTCTTGCAGCGCACAGCATGACCAAACAAGGTGTGTTGGGTCTAATGTATCGTTGTTGAAGCTACATAAGTTTTGTATATTCTGTGAAAACTTGAGATGCTGACCGTGGATGGGTATTTGCAGTCCTTATGGGGTAAGAACATCAAAACAATTCATGTTTCATTACAGTTTATCACCCTCAAGCTGGCCCAACCTAGCATAGTAACAAAGATTGTATTTGGCAAGTATGAGAAGACTCATGTCTGCAACTTGACAAAGTTTAAAGTTTATGGTGGCTTGAAAGACGACAATATGATTGAACTTCTGTCGGGGTAAGTAGTAAGATTTCCAATTGTTAGTTAAGTCCTTACATATGCCCGTTACTTTTGTGTAAGATTGTAACAAGAAATCAAGAATTCTCTCTGTTCTGGTGAGGTTGCGCTATTTATTGTTATTCAATGCGCCTTCAGCTGTCCGGATTTACGAATACAATCTTTTTGGTTTCAGAAACTGAGTGAATGATTTCCAGTATTAAACCACATAAGAACTGTTGAAGTTGATAGAAGAGAACTTTCTTGTACTAACTTTGCTAGCAATTCCAACCAGTGTTCTAACCTTTTTTGCTGCTAATAAAATTGCTGGAAAGTCCACATTCAGATGTCAATATCTCTGCTTTCAGATGTCGCCATGAAATTATATTTTGTTTTAACTCTTACAATTGCTATTTTCAAGCTTTAAAATTCCCAGATGTATTTTTAGTGTATTTATGCATGATTCTGGTTTGCATTCTATTGGCTAATGATGATGTTTGTGTTTGATTTTGATCTTTACAGTGGACTGAATAATGACAATGTAAAAGAAGTACTACACATGAAACATGAAATCGATAGACATCAACTCCCATGCAATTTTATCAAAATCGGTAACTACGGGGAAAAAATGGCCTTTCTGTCCAGGTTGACTTCTATAGAATGTTTCATTTTGGGATTATAAAGAGTGGTTTCAATTGGATATTTGATTGGTTTTAGTTGGCTAATTGGTAATGCAAAGTTGTGGCTGCTCTATAGAGGTGGTTCCTAATACAGGTTTGACTGTACCATCTTGTCTATCGCATCATTTTTTTGCTCTATGGCATTGTTCACCAATGTTTTGACACAAAGTTTTGACATAGACCTATTATTTGATCTCATGTTATTTGTTTATATATGCAATTCACCTACTTGCAAACCCAGCTGAATACATTATGATGACTCGCATAGCTATACTTTATTGTAGTGCCCAGTTGTGTTGATGCACAAAGTCACACATTGTCTGAATGAAGTTTAATCATTTCTGTTGGCATATACAGTCAATGTTGTGTTATTCAGAGCTGTTGGATCCAAAACATTGCTTTGAGGGAAACAAAATACATCATACATGGAACTTGTCCCTCAGACGTCACATTTATGCAACGTCTAATATTTTCATTGGGCATGGATACAAATTGCACATTTAAAGTTGAAAATTGTTGTTTGAAGATTGAAGAAGAGTAAAATCGTAAATTGTAGGAAAAACGTTTTCAATCAAGAAAGTTTGTGTGCCTGCTAAAGCAACAGAAAAAACTCTTTTGAAGGACACTGTGACTTAAAAAACGGTGCAGTAAGCTGCATGTGCTTTAAAGAGTAAATTCAGTGTGCTCAAAGTTCTTGGCGAGAAGCCATTCGCAAGGTTGTCATCTCTGTCTCCCTCGCACCGAACCATAGTCTTACAGCTACTCTATCAAAGTATCAAAGTTCAGGGCTATAGTTAAACTTTTGTGAGGCTACATCAGAAGTATCTAAAATGTTGCCAGATCAGGTAAAATGCTGCATGCAAAAGGAAATCAAATGTGGAGCATTGTTAGAATTTCCAAATTGAGCTTGAAGTTTTGCCCTTTTGAGCCGCTTTACTCCTAAGTGAGCCTTCTTATGCAACTTTCATTTTTGCTGTATATGGAATTGGGTTCGTAAATTCACAATTATAACGTCATTGTGTCGGCATAATCTGAATGTTTCACTCTTGTTAGAAGAGAAATATAATTAGTACCTCTTGTATGTACATAATAATAGCTTCAAAGTCGGGTGCATGGTCATTGCATTATGCGATTTTTTTACGGTCAAATTTTTCTTGTCACCATGAATAAAAACTTGTGTAAATCTTCTGAAACTTTACAGCTTTTTCACAAGCTTTTCACAACTTTTCGCAAAAAGAGCTGGCAGATGAATCAAGTTATTTTAGCAACAGTTCTGTAGTTGTAGCTAACATCACTAAACAATCTGTTTTTAATTTTCACAATGTCTGTCTGTCTGGTTGCATGTACCTGTATCATCTGTATGTATTTTTGTTTGTTTGTCTGCTGAAAGCCCGGTATCTGCTAGTATTGAATGTTCTAATAGTGATGGATATATTTTTATATGCTTTGCTGATGTTTGTTTCAGTTCCCATTCTTTCCTGGAACCCAAGTTTCAACTTTAGTATTTGGCACATCGCCTTGCATGGGATTGACGATGTTACAGTTCTGGAACCATGCTTGGCAGAATACAATACTGTAAGTAACAAGATGACTGACTTTCAAAAGTCAAATTAATTTTAGGACTCTTTTATTGAGCAATTAAAGTCTACTAGGCTATCAAGAATTTGGCAGCTTCTGAACTAGTTACTACTGTCAAATTTACTGTCTCCCTTCCGTGGTAGATATAACATCTGCGTGTAGGCTGTATTTTGGAGTTCTGAAGTAGGAAGCAAGCTCACTCTATGAGCAGGCGTTCATTTACCACTGCTGTCAAGTTAGTCGCATGGTCATCGCATTTTGCAATGTCTGTCTTTAATGCGAGTGCAAGAGTAAATGCGACCTCTGTCCCAGGCTAAACGTGATTTCGGCATGCACTTGTAGGAAACATACACTTCATTCAGAAGTCGCACAAAGCATCAGATGAAGTTCACATCTATATGCTACATTGCAAGACCAGCAACATTATCATATTAACGGGAGTACTGTACCAGGTCTGAAAGCAGACATGATCCAACATGGCCACATCAGTAAGAATTTGTAGTTAATGGAACTGCCTGCTATAGGGTACAGGATACTTCAGTTCTCCTGCAGCAATAGCCACCAGCAATATCATGTTGAGGATTACAGTCCCTGTTTCAACTCTGGTAATTGCTGCTTTGAAGATACCCTTATGGTACAACACGGAGGCATTTTCCTTAAAGAACTCAGAGACTTGCAAAATATACTTGAAGCTGCGTTTTGGCCTTTTACATTGGATTTCGCATGTGTTTGCAACTTGTGTGATCTCCTAAGAAGCAATTGGCATCGTGTGCCAATGCGCAGCATACAATTAATGTCCAAGATATATAGTTTAATGTGATGACAGTGTTTCCATTATTTTGCTTATAATGGATGCAATATACATTTGCAACTATTTTCTTTTAGTACCGGGAGAGGGAGGCAATCAGATTGTGTCTAAAGCACTTCAGGCAAAAGAACTATTCTGAAGTCTTTGAATCGTTGCAAAAGAGGACTAAAGTTGAATTAGAGCATCCTGTCCTAACACAACTTCATGCAGCTGTGGTGAGACAAACAGATGAATGAGTTGGCATGTTAATTATTAGTTTTGTTTTATGGCATTTCATTTCTTACTTTGGTTGTTTCTGCTTTCAGGTCAGGTGTGGGGACTTCGAACGAGCAGACCGGCTTATGTGTGATGCTTTTCACTGTAAGTTATTCAAGCGTGTGGATTTTTTGCAGCCTGGATCACTATTATCATCATAAACTCATTTTAAGAAGATGACCTGGTGATACTTTACGATTGTCTATGTTATTTACCTCCATTAAAACAATACAGAACCATGACAATAGATTGAGAATGATAAATCTCCTGAGGTATTCTAAATAGTATGTCAATGCAGTGTTGACTAGTTTTCTACGGTTTTGGCAAAAATTTTCTTCATGGTAAGATTGTCGCAAGGGGTGGGTTATTAGTAATGCAAAGTCATGGCTGTATCAGCTTTTCTCCGTTGCTCTGGCTAGACAAAAGACTACTTAATATTTTACTTATATAGTAGATGTAACTCTATCTTGTTTGACGAAGAACAATATCCTCAGTATGAATATTTGTTCGCAAATTACTACAATGGTAAGGATTTTATGCGGGGTTTCATGGATCCCTGCAAAACTCGAACACTTTCCATTGTGATTGTTTAAGTTTGCTTTCAAGTAACTTGAATTCAGGGATCACTTTGAAATGTATTAACTGTTTCAACAAGAATCCTGATTCCTGAATCGTGTTGTTCTCAGTTGCAAAGATATGCACGTACAGTAAATGAATGTGATTCACTTGCAACAAGTGCGGGATAGCCATGATAACTGGATTTGCAATATGTCCATTGGCAACTGTGTGGCAATGTATCAAACATAAGCTACATGTGCATTTGTTGCTATGGTGATTCCATACCTACATGAGCTACATTCCTCCTAGCTGGTTGGCTATTAGCTTAATGTCACACAACCAATCGATCAATCAATCAATCAATCAATAAATAAATCAATCAATCAAACACCAAGAAATCAATCAATTCTTTATTTAAAGAAGTTGGCTCAGTTTGGTCAAGAGCTTGCCTTCCCCGAGGCCCTCACTCTTCAGGATATGTGGATGATTATGATTTCTGTTATATTATTTCTCCAATTATTGTCTTTTGTAGCTGGAATGTTTGATGAATTTGTCCACGAGCAAGAATATCAGCCAAAGTGGATGCCCATTGTGCCGTTGAATGAAGGTGCTTGTCGATGTCATAGATAGCTGATGTGTAAATACTATACAATTTTCATATAGTCAAACCTAGTTATTATCCCATTTGATAATGCCCCACTGCGTGTCCCATTTGTTCTGTTAATTCAAATGGCTTAATTGCCTGCAATTTTGCCGCACTTGCAGCAATATATAACAGGTTTCAATAGTATGAGTTAAATTATGGTGTATTTGTGGTCTACATGCTATATACTATTGGCTTGCATTCGAGTGCTATCAATTAGTTAGTTCAATTCATTACCATAGATTATTTGTATTGGTACCTTGGCTGGGAGAAATAGTTACCATACAATACTGTGTATTAAACTCTATCACCATACTTATCCCACCCAGTATAATAAGTAATTTGGCCTTGGTGCTTGGTTGGTGGGAGGACCATTGGCTGCTGTTCACTGCTGCTGCTGCTGCTGCGAGTATTGCTGCTGGTGATATTGCTGCTGCTAATGCTGCTGCTGTTGCCGATTCTGCTGCTGCTTGCGAACCTGTCACACTCCCAAACCTTACTCCAACGTGCTTGGAGAGGAGAGACAGGTAAGCCTGGCACTCCCACCAAACAAGTCCAAGCACCTGCATACCATTGCAGTAGGATTGCCCAGAAGAGGTGCCAGTGCTTCTTAACTTAAGCAGTGTTGTGAGAATTACTGTCGAAAAGTAATTAATTACACTACTAATTACTTTCCCAAAAAAGTTATTGATTAGATTACAAATAACTTTTCCCTCAAAAGTAATTAATTACAAGTACAGATTACTTTGCCTGGAAAGTAATTAATTACTAATTACTTTGACGTTACTTTTTTGGGAGAAAGGTCCTGCTCATCGCATTTCCGGGAAATTGAACTCCCGGTTTCCTGAAATTAGAAACCGGGACTCGAACGGGTCCCGAATTTTGTTTCAATGTTTTAAACTTCAATCACAATCGAGGCACCACTGTGCTCGCTAAATTGCCACCCAGTCCATCTTATGTTAGCAGCTGCAATCCAAAGTAGGCAGACAACAAACAGAATAACCAAGCCTACAGTTCTTTCAAACAAGGGCAAGCAACTTTGGTAAAGTGATAAAGTGAGTCATGTCGACATTCGAACGGCCATGTGAATCGTAAATGTTATCCCAAAAGAGCCAGACTCTGAAAATATAACCAAGAACGATAGTAAACCAATAGAGTGGCTGCATTTTCGACTTTTATTTCCGAATGCCCAACAGCAGCAGTGTTATATGAAGCTATTTCCCTTCTCGCTTAGCTCTACGCAACGCTGGAAGCACGTGTCTTGATTATTTTCACGCACAGCAGCTCACATGAATTTGTCATCAGAAGATAATGGGTGTGACCTTTACACTTAGAACAATAGCTGATGCGAATGACAAATAGGTTTTGAATTACAAAAGCCATAAAACCAACGTAAACAAATGTCGCGAGGGACGGAGGAAATCACAACAAAAGATGCTGAGCAGTTAACATTTCACCCCATTGCCATTGTCAACACAACTGTCAAGGGACACATTCGTTTCAAAATAATAGCAGCCACGATTGGAAACGGACAGCATTCTCCGTCTGCCGCTGTCTAATGTATAGAAGATCCAAGGAAAATATTTCTTTTCAAAGCGGTAAAGTAACGTCAGAGTAATCGAAAATTACGTTTTAGGAAAAGTACTCATTACCATTTAAAAGTAATTAATTACGTTACTAATTACTTTCCTGAGAAAAGTAATTAATTACCTCCAAAATTACTTCTATAGTAACGTGTAACGTGTAACGCGTTAGTTTTGTAACGAGTATTTACAACACTGAACTTAAGAGCTTTGAAATTGTGGCCAGAGACTCCGGTGGTGTGCGGGTGTATAGCTGATATGCCTGACTAGACCAACGTCCCAAGGCCTTGATCATGTGATCTGGGATGCCATTTTGGGCAGCTACAGTTGCTGCACCAATCCTAAAGCTGTGGGTTGAGAAGTTTCCTGGGACATTGGCGGTGGCGAAGACTGTCTTTAGCCAGGTTTGCAGATATTCACGAGATAATGGGTTGCCGGATGCGAGCATAAATAATGGGCCATTGCCCTCTCCTCGGCGGTTGAGGTAAAGTGAGAGAGCTGTAAGGCAGCATAAGGGCGACGTACCGCGGCCGATATATAAGCAGCAACCTTTTTCGAAAAGGGTCAGTTTTCGACACCTTGATATGCAGGCGCAAGCATGACGGTGCTGCCAGACTGTCGAATGCCAGGTCAGATACTTGGAGATGCACTGACGCATCAAAGCACGACATGCTA
>OFHS01001502.1:0-27224 GCA_900245855.1 Calvadosia cruxmelitensis
TCGTCTCCAGAACTACTGTAAAGTAGCTCGTCTTCTTCAAACCCAAAGAACTCCTCTTCGCTGTCCGAGTCGTCGAACACTTCTGCGATCTCGATATCAGCGTATTCCATTACGATAACAGCGCCCGCTTGTTTGGTGACGTGACCGAAGGAAAATAATGCTCAAACTTTCGCGCGCAAATTACTCCCGATTTTTCAATGGGACTAGCCACGTGAATTGGTCTATTTTTATAGAGAATGACACAGGGAACACAACTATACAAAAATTACCGCTGTCCAGAGCGTTTTCAGGAAGATTTTGGTGGGAATGCGAAGGCCTGTGTTGTGGGGTGCGAGGGTGGCCGTTCGGACAAGAAGCACGAAAAATCTGGGTTGCGCGGGTGGCCCTTAGGTTGCTAAGGGTTAACACCGAGAGAGAAAAATTTAACTAATATGAAAGAGCAAAAAGCCATCTATTTTTGACAATTTGACATGAAATGAGTAAATAAATATATGAATTATTTGTGAATTGTCTATTGAACCTATATTCTGAAGTCAAGTCAGACCAAAGTTGCAATCATGTGGCTTATCCATCCATTTCTAGATGCAGAAAGAGATTAAACATGAAGCCAGGTATCATTTGAAACTAAATAAAAATACAGCACAAATTTAAATCAGTTCAGTAGGCTATTAAACAGTTATCACACGGTTTTTTATGTGATGTGGCCTGATATCACCCCGAGAGGTAGGTTAGGAGACACCAGATAGGCCTAAGAAAATCACGAACCGTAGGCAATATATTTTTATTTGTAGCCACGGTATGCGTTTAGCCGCGAGGCAAACCGATCTACATCTGGCATGTAGAACCCTCAGCAGATTCAGTTGAACAAGTTTCCCTGCAGTATCCATTCGGTGCGGTTGTTATTCTCTCTGGACAGTCAGTCTGGTTCCATGTTGAGGACTACGATAATGTGTCTGACCATCAATGCACACTGTCTCCGATCGCAGCCGACCATAGTCCTAGTGCTTGCAAGGGTGCATGCCAGATTCCGATCTACGGGGCATGGCTCATTTCCCCCGTTACGGTTGACATTGTGTTTGCTGTTTGAATTTCAATATTGATGCGCGAGATGCCTTTGCATTGACCGTGGGCTGAGGAACACTGTAAGTTATGCTTCTTGCAAGTGTAACGGACAAACACCCAGTGATGCTGAGCACTCCTTTTGTTGCAGAAGGAAGAAGTTTAGTCACTGGCATGTATGCGGTATTGGGGCGGTGCAAAAAAAAATATTTTCAAAATTTTTAGCTGCTCACTTACGGATGCATACATCTTGGACTTCTTTTGGCAAGTAATATACGACGATAGCATGACTTAATCAACGGCGATGGAAGTCGTTGCTGCCGCACACAGCCCTACAACACTTTCAATCCTGGGCCAAGTTTTCCGTCAGATTAGACAATCGTGTTTTCGCTAATGCACCACCCCTTCTCAATGTCTCTGAAGGCTGATTTGATGGGTGTAACACTGTTGTGAGGGGTGTCTCTGGTCTGCGTAGACAATGTCAGAGCAGCGATGATTTCTCTTGTTCCTCAAGTGTATCCTGCTCTATCTCTTTGTCTGTACAGATGTCCTGATACATGTAGTCAAGTGCCAAGCAAATAAGCTGCCTGTGCAACGAATCGATGCTAGACTGAAGAGTTTCTGTCACCTTTCAAGCATCAGACCTCTAAAAAGCACAGGCTCGATGCATGCCTTTCACAGCTTCAGCTTTGTAGCTTTTCTTACTGGCGAATGTCCAGACTGCTGTCAGTTTGTGGGCGGCCACACTTGGCAGTTGCCTTCTGCTTTTGAAACTGACTTCACAGTTGACAACCTCACATCCTACATGCGTATAGTCATCAACCACTTGTATTTCGTGTGTTGACCAGTCCATTGGTAAAAAATTGCGTAGATCGACTGATGCATGGCACTTTCATTTGAGCAATGTTTCCTGACTGCAGCACCGTAGTGGTCCTGGATTTGATGTATCGCCTTCTTTGCCAGTTTTTCTTTTCTGCCAATTCCTTTGCAATTCCCATTGTGTGTGGTACTTCTTGCTTTTACATTGTGTGACGACGTTCATCAACCGTCTCCCCATGCGCTTCTGGATGTGGCCAGTACACTCCAGCAGATCCTTTGTGGTTTTCCTGGCAGCTGTGATTGTCATTTGCTTTATCATCCCGCGAACAAACTTAGCAGTAGTTGGACATAACCTCACAGTCAATAATGTTGGAAGACAAGCTTTTACACTTGTTGCTGTAATCACTCCAGTTTTACTGGCAAAACCTATGCCCTGCAATTAGCCGTCGCATGAAACTGGGAACTGGTTGCCCTCTGCCCTTTCCTCCGAAGCTGCTGTGCCCATGAGTTTGGAAGCTACCAGTTTGAAAGGCATTCTGTAGCCTCTTGCAGTTTTCATCCAATGCGGGTATTTGGCAACGGAGGGAACATTGACCAACGAAGAGGCAACAGAAAATGACAATGAACCAAGAGGACAGCAGCAGACAAAAGACAGAACGAGGGAATTACTCAAATGAATGACACCATCTGTTCTTCAGTATTTCACGGGCAAAATTGATGTGTGTCATATCTTTCACAGAATGACCTTGATATCAGTCAAATACAACAACTGGTCTACCATACTTTCTTGCAACAAATGCAGCATAGACCTAACATGTCATTGTATGACGGAGATCCCTTTGGTCACGGAATATGCTGCATTAAAGCACCGCTATCGATTGTGTATTGTACATCTTCAGTCTGTGCTATTTCACATGGAGATGGTAACTTTTTCCACAAACAATCAGTAAGTGCTGGCTTTTCAGCTTCATTCAAGGTACAATCAAACAAGGTAGTTGGATAACTACATAATTCAAACTTAAACAGTTCAGGCCTATCATCTTGTGTTGCCAGTGAATATTAATATTTGAAAGAGAAGCAAGGGATCAATTGAAACCCTCTTTTCTGGTCAAGGTGACAGTTTGAATTGATTTTCGAAAAACAAGATTAGACACCTCCTTGAAAATCATTGAGTATGAAATCTTTTTACCAACAGTTTGAGCCTGGTGTGCATTCACTTTACTTGAAGCTTCCATGCCATTGACAGTATTAAGGAGGATTTCTCTCTCCATGAAAGAATCATACTGCAGGAACACTTTGAAAATTTTAGAGCTCTCCTTGAAGTTGCATTCCTTTCTTGCTGCTGAAATCTCTTTATTTTGTTCTCCTATGCTGAAATTGACTGAGGTCAAATCAGGCATGGCTCTAATGAAATCAGCACATTCTGGCATGCAAAGTGACCACACATAGTATTGGGTGTCAGTCATCCCATTGCCCAGACGGTAATCCCCAGTTGGCTTTATGTTTTGCGTAAGAACTTGCTCAATTATAAAGTCAGATAATAATCCAGCCCAATATCAATCGCTTCGACGAACAACATGGAACCTAGATTTGATTAATTTGAAAACTTGCGGTTGTGTCACAGAAAGTGGTTTCATTTCTTGCAGATACAGATGAAGGGACTCAACATACACATTGTGCCGTGATTCAGCTAAATAAGGGAGCATTCTACTGAGGGTACTGAGATGAAGTGTACCATTTCTGCTTCTTCTTCCTAAACATAGATAATTCAAATGCATTAGCCTACGGCTGCAGCGAGGATAATACATCTTTTCATTCAAATTTTTATTGGCAACATTGCAATCACATTACGACACTACAAAGTACAAACCAGTCTACGAAAGCCATTGTCCATTCAGCAAGCCAATGCGTTCAATGTAAATATCTAACAATATTCACCAAAACGGGTGAAGTACGCTACAACAGGGAATCCATCATCTCACCAACATAATGGTCTTCCAGCCAGTTGATGATTGGTCGAAGAGCAGGCGATACATAGGCCGCGGCAATGTCAACCGTCTCATCCACATGAGACATCGGCACAAAGGCAATAGCAACCAGCATTCGAACATTCATAGAAAATTCCACATCATTGTTGTACCGTTGCAGCAGCTGGCATCGCCCAAGCTGCCTCTTCACATTTCGACAGAAATGGAAGAGCCATCCTTGTAAAGCTGCTGCTGGGTAGCATTGCTGCAGTGGCAGGATTGTAGCCAATTCGTAGTCAATGGAAATGCTTTGCGGCTAGAAAACCACAACAGGAAAAGCACAGGATGAGATAAGGATGCTAATTTCCAATTAAGGCCAAACAAGCCTTGTATTCAACTTATAATAAGAATTAAGAGCAAGCAACAATGAATATGTAGCTATGGCATATAAGCATGCAATTGATTTTACACGAGCCCTAGGCAGCACAGATACTACATTGCTAAATATTGTTCCCATTTGAAGAGCAAAATTTCTCTATCAAGAAATATTTGTTTTTCTTAAATCTAATAAAAAAGATAAATATCGGAACAAAATGCAGTGATTGCTGTTAAGAGTTTTAATTACCGTCGAGCAATGACGGAACACCAAACTGACTCGATTACGCGAGCCTAAACAAATCAACTCTTCCTATGAAGATCACTTATCCGTGAACTCTATTTAACACAATTCTAAGGACTATTGTCCAACTACTACTATTGTCTAAAGACTATTGTCCCTATTTCCTCAGTATCCACGCTGTAAACCACAAATTGCTAAATCAAGTATGAATGTTGCCATTGTTCTTCCACTGACCAAGTCTTATTCTAACGCAATTGGTACTTAGAACAAGAAAACAATTCTTGCATCTAGAAAACATATTTTCAGTGTATGCCCCGAAGTAGTATTGCATTAGATGTGCTAATAAATCGTTAATTTAAGAAGACCAATTAATTTGACATGAGAATCACATCTCTAATTACAAACACCACAACCATGGCAGTATACTTATGTTTAAATCTGACCATTGCCTTCGCATTGTCGTGAACAGACGTTGATATGTCCTTGCCTGTTTGTCTGGCAGCTGAGCGTAAAGCAGTACAATTCATAAGTTCCTTTTTTTAAATCCACTTGATATGAAGGTCGCACCTGGAAGTGGCTCTTGTTCTTGCGCTTACATATGTGAAGCTCTTTGAGATATAGTACTAGCTGGCAGTACCGGCAAGCTGAAGTAGCTTGTAAGCGATATATCATATACTAGAATAAGGTTGCATCAGTATACGAGTGCTAACAAACTATCAATCACTACAGTGACAGCAGCTATGTTGTGTTTGAATTATTATTCAGTCTTCATAATTGAGCGAGATTGCACAGAGAGAGAGTTTGTGAGGAAAATACAACATTTTCGGCAATGTTATACTAAGCTGATTCACTGAGTCAGATCTAGATACTTTGCATAGCCCCTGTAATAAAGAAATATCATGAGGTAACATACTTGTAAATATTAATAGCTTCTGGTTGTTGGTTACAACATTGTTACTGCCTACACATTGTATCCACTTTCTTGAATGCTCTGGCCATCAGTTTCTCGTCGTAAACAATAACCTTCAGATAGAAATTATCACATTTTGTAGCAAAAAAAACATTGTTTTAGTCCAGTGCAAAATATTTGCAGCTGACATTGGTAATAGTAGTTGTGACCTCTTTTCAGCTGGCAGTTTCCTCCCAAATGCCTCAATCTTCTCTTTTTGGTAATTGCATTGCCTATTTTAAAAGTTTGACTCCTACACATATATGTGCCTCATTCCTATGTATGATATTTGCATGTTGAGTTGCTGCTAACAAGGGATGCTGCATGTGTATGCTCAGACCAGCATTGTGATCATGTGGGTCGTATTTGTGCTTCTCCAAGGCACCAACAAGTTCCTCGATAACAGTAGCCTTCATTTCCAAGCTATTTATGATAACCGTTGTCTGCATCTGCTTAGGGTTGAATACACTGTTCAAATATTGTAAATCCACCTGCTCTTTCCTTTCAAAGATGTTCTCACTATGGAAGCTGTGAATCATTTCTAAGACAAATAACTCACACCTGCCAATCTTAACCATACGTAGTTAAAACCATGACTCACAATGCAGTAGCACCTACAACCCTCTGAAACCAAAAGTTATTCAGAAACTTAAAATGCATTGCAAAATATTTAAACATGGATATGACTGACTGACTACATGACTGAAGACTAATATGATAGTAAACCACACTAAGTTTGTTTCCTTCCTGATACCTGTTGTAGTACTGCATAGAATAAGATTGAGTGACTGACGACAGATGAGACAATGCTAGGTCAACAGCAAGAAACAACTTTGTTCACTGAGGTCCCCAACTCGACTGAAGAACAGCAACTTAAGTGTAAGGTTAAAGCAACTAAGAACCTACATTTGATCACACCATCATTTGATTATCGATCGATCGGTTGGTAATCACCATCATTCTAATGTGATCACACCATCATGCGGTTATCAATTGATTGATCTATAAACATTGTCAGGTTGACATGGTCGCGTCAATCGCATGACCTACAAGGTTAATTGTCAATGTAGTGAGGAGACACAAACCACATGAGGTCAACCGGAATCTAAATCTATTGCACAAGCACTCTACCCTAACAATCACGAGGAGCCTCGTTCTCGCGGTATACATTACTGATACGAGACTACATGCCCCCATGATTTTTAAATCATTAAGTTTCCTACACATATGGCGTTTATACCTATAACTAACAATTAAAGAATGAAAAAGGAAGAGCTACAAGAGTAAGAAATCAATGAAACCGTATACAGTAAGCGTCCATGTTATAATCAGCAAATCGAGCCGGCATGCGATGTTCGCGCTGTGTTTCGACCTGGTGAGAGCGGCGGAACAGGAACATCATCATCGTAATAATCACAGTCATCATTATCTAAAAATGCCTCGATTTCTGCATCGCCAGGTGGCGCATCGATCGGAGCAGGAATTGGCGCAGTAACATTGTCGTCCTCATGTGGGATCAACCAAAAGTCAGCCACATGTCGAGGGACACAATCCACTTCGACTTGCGTTGACGAATTGATGGCAGTGACAACAGCACATCGCCATCACGTTGTTCATCGCATATGCAATTCGGGCTTCACAAATACGTCGTTGCCAACCTTGTATCGAAGGGATACCACATCACCACCCTCATTATGCTGGCTGCCAGAGCCATCGATGCCTGGAAGACATACTGAATATTTATAAGCAAGACTAGCTGGTGTGACGTCATCATGCATCGGTGTGGTATTGTACCAAAGTACCATCTGTTGCACTGACTTCCCGGAACGAGCCTCTATGTGCTTGATAGTGCGATGGTTTCTCTCAACGATGCCGTTGCCGGACGTACGATGGGCGCACCGGGGACGAGCCGCAACATCTCAATGAGAGAATAGGTGCTTGATCAGGTCAGACTTGATTGACAAAGCGTTGTCAAGCAATACTTCTCGAGGCAGTCCTCGCTTTGCGAGCACACTCTCTAAGTGAGCCCCAACATTTGGGGCCCCCTTGTTGCTCACAGCATGCCAGATGGCAAAGCGACTCAGTCCGCAATCGATAATCAACAAATAGAGAGTCCCATTGTAATGTGTCACATCAACAGCCAACCTGTCCCACACCATACTCACTGACAACGTACCATGATCCCATGCGGTAGGAACCGGATTGATCTGCTTGAGATCTTGACAATTTCGAATAACTTCACTCATTTGCCGGCGAGTAATCCAGCCATGGCGCTTGCGTGCGGGGTGCAGTGTGCAGTTGACACCCAGGTGATGCGTGTTATGCAACTCTTGCAGGAATGCAGACAGGTTGCGGACGACAGGGCAAGCAATAGCAACGTTGCACGTGGCCGTGGGTAGATAGAGGTTTTATAGATAGAAGTGTGGCCTGGAAGCAACGAAGCCAATCCTTTGGCAATTTCTTGTCTGTTAGCAGATGTCATTTCTTTTGTAATACAACTGAATTCATGCATATATGACCAAAGGTGTTCTGCTTTTTTGCCATCACTTAGTGCTAGTTTTTCTATGTACTATGGACTACATTTTACTATAGATGCTGATTGCAACGTGCTATGCTTGAGATAAGTGCCTATACAGGTCATATGCATTATCAACATTAATTTCCCTTTATTTTGCAACTGATTCTCACCGTCACTACCAAACATGCCTGTCTCGTCATGCACATGTTTCCTTTTGAAAGCACAGAAGTGACGTCTTCACCAGCCGGCATGCTTGGCAACCAATGTTTACCTTTCTACCATCTGGCCATCCACACTGTAACTGCCATTACTTTATAATGAGTTGGCTCCTTGTTGTCTTTTTGTCAGTCCAGCTGTGCCCTTTATTGTAGGTTAACATTGAATTTCATTGTAATTTGTGCTGGTAATGAGTTGTTGTTTGAGAAAGGTGAACCATATCTGGATCATACTTTATGTTATACGTTCTTGACACATTAACGTGAGAAACTTTTCTATTTCTGTTGTCAGGTACGTGGAGCGCCAGCCATCGCTGTTGTTGGATCATTGAGTTTGGCTGTAGCCCTGACCAGGAAAGAATTTGGCTGTGCAGATGATTTAAGACACTTCATTGTCACTAGTATGGATTATTTGGTAACTGCGAGACCAACTGCTGTCAACATGGCACGAGCAGCTGATGACATGAAGACATTTCTACGAAACCAGTCATCGGATCGGAAGCTGGATGATTTGAAACTGGAAGCAATTGAATGGATAGAAGCCATGATGAAAAAAGATGTTGACGACAATGTAGCCTTGGGAAATGCTGGTGCAAAACACATCTGTGATCACATGAAGTCATCTGATGTCATTATAATGACACATTGTAATACCGGTTCGCTAGCTACTGTTGGCTATGGAACAGCGCTAGGTGTGATACGGTCGCTACACAAACAGAACAAATTGAAACATGTTTACTGTACTGAGACCAGACCTTACAACCAGGGTGCTCGTTTGACTGCCGTTGAGTTGGTGTTTGAGAAAATACCTGCCACTTTAATTGCGGATTCTGCGGCCTCATTAACAATGAAACACAATGGTGTTAGTGCTGTTGTCGTTGGCGCAGATCGTGTTGCTGCAAATGGAGATACTGCCAATAAGATTGGGACATACCAGCTTGCAATTGCAGGTAACAAGATTAATGTTGTGTTTGTTTGTTATTCAATTATCCCGTGATTTTTGCTGAAATACTGTTCAGTATGTTATTGGTGTTAGGCCTAACAACCCGTTAAATTCTTTTTGTGATATGGGGGTGTTGTCTGTGGCCTTATTATAAAGCAGGCTCGGCCTGATATATGTAAGGTCTAATGGGAACATCATTAGTCCTTGTAATCAGTATTTAGTCGATTTAGTAGAGTTTGTAGTTCGAATCTTGTTAGAAGATTCAAACAATTTTGCTATTATAGAATGCTGTTTTTTTAATTAAAAGTCTTTGTTCAAAGGTTTGCTGCGCTAATTAATTAACCTTGAATTCAAGGATATCCCTATTGTCTTTTTCTGTTACCACTCCTTGTAAAACGATTTACTATGCTGATAAGATTGAAAATATTTGGAAGTAGAATCAAATCATGACCTACCAAATAAACGATTCTTCAAGTCCAACCAAACGGCATCTCCATTTGGCTTACATATTACCAGACTGATATGTTTGATGATAGTCACTGCTGAAATATTTGGTCTGTAAAACTGTATACCACTTATATTCATATCCAGTGAATGCAAATCAATTAGTAAATTCAGTGAAACCTGTCTCAGGGGCGGATACATGAATTAAAATACAGACGGTACCTCTCAAAATCTGGGGCCATGACCACGCCCATTTTAGGGAAGAATGTCTTACCACGCCCATTATTTTAGTGATGCTGCTGTATTTTTATCAACCTATCTCTGATACTGTCTTTCCTAAAATTAAAAGGAAGTTTGAAGAACACGTCAACAACAAATAGAGCAATACAACCGTTTGTGATATAATTGGCAAAATGATAACAAGAATGTTATAGGCCAGCCCAAGACCACCTCTCCGTGAGATGTGTTACGAATCAGTAGGACTGCAGACCAAGGATAAGACGCGCCAGGAGAATTGACGCACTGTAAATAAAATAAAAGACACACAAAATCATCAATTTAGTTAGAAACATGAAAAATATTAATTTCGAATAGAAGCAGAGCACTTGCAGTCCTCAAGCTCTGCCAATGATAATTGCTGAGTTGCAGTGAAAAGAGCAAAATCGTCTCTTTCTAAACTGATTGCATACTATGCTGTCTATCATTCCCTGTTCTATCAAACTGGAATTGCTTTCGTGAGATATATCAAGTGCTCGAGGAACCTACGAGAATTGTGGTTGCTTTTAAAAACTCTTTGTTGGTATGACACGACAGACACCAATACAGTATACACCATCACAGAGAACTAAAACATAAACTGAAGTGATGACACCAGTTCACTGGCCAATTTTCATAAAGCCGAAGAGACAAGACCCTGAGCTCTATGGCAATATTTTGATCTAGGCAGACACTGGTTGACTGTTTATCTGAATGTCAATAGTGAAGAAACACAAGTACACAACAATAGTCAGTGGCATACCAGAACAGACACGTACCTGAGGTTGCTGTAATTTGAAGGCATTTCACGACAGCTTGAAGATTTCATCACAAGCCTTTAAATCAGAGCGGAAGACTTCCACAACCAGCAAACTTGACACATCAACGACGACGAAGGACAATGAGCGGCTCCAGCCGCTCAACCGAACTTCCGAAGGCAATTTTGAAATTCTGCAGCCAATCACAGCAAAACTATCCCGCGGCATCCCAAGTAATCAATTCCATTGTTTTGGTAGCGGGTGCATGAGGTCTGCAACTCTTCGAGCTCAGCAGCTTTGGAAATCTTGCGGCCCTCAAATGCGTCGACATTCTTGTAAATACGTCAATTGTTCTAGAAATCTTGAAAACCAATCAAATCGGCGGATTCTGGGACCTCGAGCCAATAAGCTCACCTAAACGCCAAACTAGAACCCAAACAAGTACGTCAATATTATTGTTTATGAACGCGGCCGAGGTATGTCAGTTGTTCTCAGAAACAATAGTTCAGCCAATCAGTAAGGCCCTTAGACAAAAGCTTGATCTGCAGGAATGCCGATGGAATGCAGATTGACACGGACAGGACTTGATAGCCGCAGCAAAATGACGCGAGTCGTAATGTGATCTTCTGTTGGCAAACCGTAGCAACAAGGGAAAATCCTTTGTTTGACAAATTCAGCGGAAATTTATGTGCGTCTTTGTCTCTAGCGGTCACCTATGGTACCTGAGAAAATGACCTTATGTACAGGTAGCCTTTCTGTCCAGGTTGATTTCTATGTAAAGTGTCATTCTAGGGTTCTGAAAAGTGGCCTTTATACACAGGTGGCTGCTCTATAGAGGTTGCCGCTAATACAGGTTTAACTGTTTGATTATTCAAGCAAAATTATAAAGAATCCCAATTTATTAACAGTACATTTTTAGTCGGACGTATGCAAAATCAGTTTCTGTTAGAACAGTTATATAGCAAAAGGCTTTGCATTATGTTGTGTTTGGTTATTAGTGGAGTCGACTGTGAGGTTTGCTAGGAAACTAGCAACTATTATTGTAGGACCATATCAAAACCATTTTTCGAGTTTTAATTAATATCCCATCGTACTGTACAAAATCAGTTCATATCGGCATCGTATTAGATCGGGAAGTGCCGATATCGATTAGCATTAATATAGATGGGATGACGATGTGATACTGATAACCAGAGCTATTCGTTGCATTTTTATTTTAGACCAATTTTCACATCTTAATGTTAATATTATTTCTTTCTTATATTCAGCCAAATTTCATGGAATTCCTTTCTATATTGCGGCACCTTCCTTATCGATCGATTTTAACATCGAGAATGGTGATCAAATTGTGATAGAAGAACGGAGCGATAAAGAAATATCTCATAGCAATGGAAAACAAGTTGCTGCAGAAGGAATCCAGATATGGAATCCAGCATTTGATGTCACACCTGCTGCGTTGATAACTGGCGGCATTGTAACTGAGCGTGGCGTGTTCAAAGCAGATGAGCTGTGTGCTAACGCATTCAGAGACTAAATTATGTTCTGTATTTGCCTCTAGCATTTATTCTACTGAAGTAAATTTTGCAATGGATATCAAATAATTGGGTGCTGTTCTTACCGCAGATGTCTCCTTTGTTGGGCATGTTTCATATAGTGAATGTTTCTCACACCTGATTAGCAGGATTTCAAAGTCATGTATGTATGCCTGTATTTTTATAAATATGTAAAGCTTGACTTCTAAACAGTAACATTCGGGATATGTAATTATGCAAAATGACCATCATACGTATTACAGTGAAACCTGTCTATAATGGTCACCTCTGGGACTTGAGAAAAATGACTTTTATAGACAAGTGGCCTTTCTGTCCAGGTTGATTTCTATAGAATATGCAATTTTGGGGTTATGAAGAGTGGCCTTTTTACACAGGAGGCTGCTCTATGGAGGTGACCGTTAATACAGGTTTGACTGTACAGTGTACAGGTACCATACATGTAATTAAAATATGGATGGAAAAATATATCTATTTTAGGAGCGATAAAAATAAAAATAATACTTGAGAGGACAGAATGGTGAAAGTGATTCAAATTAGGGATGAGCCGATAATCGTATCGGTATTTGTATCGGCCGATATATCGGCGATATTTTCATATCGGTTATCAGCCCGATATAAAAGCATATCGGCAGATAGCCGATATAAATTCCATTAAATTCTTTTGAGAAAACCGTCATATGTGCAGCATTCACCTGTGTTACTTTCAATTTGGACGGCTTTTCGGCGACTTATGATCAAAATGTTCATCTTCAATCCTGTCTTCAATCACTCAAATTACATTTTATCTTATTGATTATCGAACCATGAAATGGCAAGCTAAATTTTGGTTGTTGATTTAAATTGATATGTGGATTATGTATCGTTTGACTTCGCTTTTAGAAAGTTACGGCTTTATATCGGTATCGGCCGATAGTAACCTTTTATCGGTAGCCGATATATCGTATCGGTATATCGGCAAAAATCTATATCGGCTCATCCCTAATTCAAATCTCACAAGTTGCTTGATCTCTGCAAGACGTCCGATTATAATAATATACAGTGTGTCTGACCTAATTACATAACCGGTTCGCATCATATTTTTGAGGATGCTGAAAAAATCCAAGCAAATATTGTTTATCTGACTGGAACCGAATGGTTAATGATACACAAATTCTTCAAAGTGGACATCAGAGCACTATGTCATTTTTTACGTCAAAAGAAGAAATCAATAGAATAAGACTGTATTCGGTGATTTCGATCAACTAAATGGATGATAAAAATAAACTACTCCAAATCTAATTTAAATTACACGTAGTAACTAGAAAGACGATTACTCAAGTAAGAAAAAATAAAATGAAATGTACCGTATTGTCAATATTGTCAAATTTATGTCAAGTCTTTCCAAAAGTTTGGATCCATCCTCATTCGACGTTCAAAGTTATTATACCATTGTGTTAAAGCATTCAACGGTACAAATATCTCATTTGGCTGACTGGTCATTTGTGATTGTGTGATCCCAAATGATGAAGCATAGTTGTACACATTTTTCACCATCTTCTGAGTAAAGTCAACAAACTGACTAACGTTTGATACTGTAGTGTTTGAAGCGGGTGTCAGCTGTTCCATTTCCTGTAGTGGCGCAGCATTAATTCCAATTTGTGCATTGACGATATTCTGCTGCATGCCAAAAGGATTTGTGACTCCTTCTGATGGCTTTGTCTAAAATAAATAAAACGTTGGTAAATGAAGTGCATCATGATGTAATGTAATCATGCTACTGTATTCTAATATATACAGTACATCATGTTTAAGTGGAAGTTCTACTTGACACAATATATCTTTGATTTGAAGCAGTTTTGCATACATCTGAGTTACCCTATAAAAGTAGATTTTTGAAAACAGTAAACAGGATATAGCATGTTAACCCTTGTTCTGCTTACAAAACTAGTTAAGTGAAGACTTGAAATCGCTTTATCGATTGCTCATTGGCTGATTGCTAGGGACTAACTTTCTGATTTGTTATATGTTGCTACTTTTGACTTGCTTCAAAAACGTATATATACGTCAATAGCAGGACATGAGTTAATGTTTACCTGACAGCATATTACCCTCACAATGATGCACAATCTTTTGACAGAAGCAAGAAAGCAAGAAGAGTCGATTCAACATTACATACAAAGAGATAATTTCCTATTGATTTGTGTAAAACTTTCTGCCAGCAACGTGATGGCAAGATTGGCTTCATACTGTTATGCCCTTAAAAATCCTGCCAACAAAGCAAGATAACTGAATGGCGCAGCATTGGATAGCAAGCAACGGCTGGCATAGAATGTTGACTCATTTGGCTGAGGCTTCAGCTAACATGTTTCTATTCATGCTTGACTTGATAAGCATAATTTAAAAAGAGTAGATGGTTGAATCAAATGTGATTCCAATGTTTTCGATTTGAAATGAGAAAATTTGTAAGTGGATGTGTTAACGGTATAATTATCCCCTTTTGACCTGGTAATGAAAAAATCTGACTCATTGCGCAATCATCCAAATCAGAAGTTTGGAAACTTTGGATAGGATTCCGGCTTGCTCCATAGGGACTGGGGGAATGCATAACTTTTTTACATATATTTTTACTATGATTTACATCAGAATTGGAGATCTCTAATTTAGATTAGGCACTGCACAAACTGTACTTTGTTAAATTAAACAACACTTATTTATTCATGTTTGATGTAGGTTTTGTGCTCCAAACATATATCGTGAAAAGGGCCTTTCAGGTACAGGTCAACAATGGAAGATTCTGTGTTCAGAAATAAAATGCTGATACCTGATTGCAACTACAAAGGTTTACACGACACCAAGTTATCAAACTTTTAAATGATTACATCAAAACTGTTTGTTTTGGATTAATCACTATAATTAGACAATCAGAATGCGAGAAATCAACCAGATGCACGATTAGGCCTAATTATAAGCCTACCACTGAAATGCAATTACCTAACAATAACAAACATTGAAAGTACCTTGGCCATTTTGAATATTGCACTTGGTTTTTGATTACTGATAAACCCAAGGTAATGCCATGATGGGGTCGGTTTAGGCCAGCAAAAGTAAACACTGCCTCCAAAGCCATCTGGGAATGGCCTTGCTCCCGTCAAAAAAATCACAACATGATTGATGGATTCACAGTCGCCAAGATTAAACACCACTTGACTTTCCGACACCACTTCAGGGTTTGTCTGCACCTGTAGAAATAGAGCAACATAATCAGGGTTGGGTCAGTTACTTTGAAAAGCAACATTCAAGTTCGAATACATCCAGATAATCCACATTTGAACAGGATCCTCAAAAGTAGCTTTCCAGAGTTGTTATTTAGGCCTACACAGTTATTTCAAGAGGAATATGGGGCAGTCTCCACGTTGACAAACAAGGCATCTCGTTCTTGGCATCATCTCCACTCTTCCAAGGGGGCATGTACTAGTATTAGGTAATGCTCTACATCAATAGGAATGCTGACTCAATATCTCTTCTCTCACCATCCTGCTATTTACAAATATATTTATTAGAGATGGGGCGGAGTCCAGTATTAGAAATTTTCGATTTCGATTTGGAATGTCAAAAGTTAGAATTCGGAAAAACAAATTTGAATTCGAAATAATTTTTATTTCCTTCAAGAGAACAATTCTCCTAGCAAAAACAAGTCTATGCACAGCACAGGGGCAGTTTACGGATTTGTAAACAACCTTGAACTTCAATGGACGAAAACCACATGAAAGCAATTCGCATACTACAAACGACTTCAAAAAACGATCTCTACTCATAAAATTGCAGTCATTTTATGACGCGCGTGCTGAATTCACTTGCAATTTCCCAGTAGCCTAAGCCTACACGGCTGCAGAAAACCATAGGAATCTTGTTTTGGCAAATTGGTTTGACATAGAAAATCTTAAGTTCTGTATTTTAAAATATATAATTTTCAAAGCCGATTTTTCAGCTTTGTTTTTTCGATTTCGAATTTGAATTCGATTTTGAATTTTAGGCTAGTACCGAATTTCGGGAAAACCGAATTTAATTTCGAACTTCGTTCCATCTCTAATATTTATTCTCATCTGTGCTCATCACGAGTAGGCACAACTCGTCGCTTGGCTAATACTCATACAGTGACCAGCATGTATTAGAGACAAGAGAAAACACAGTCAGAAAATTCTTGACCTAGGTAGCGATAGGATTATGTTGCGGGATTGGAAAAAATGCTGTAGCCGGATACGTGGCCCGTGCATTTAATATTCAAAACTCTCAAACTAATACCGTGAGGGTCGCTGACGCTTAGATGCAAAATCTGTTTACCGGCCTTGCTGGAAAGTTTGTAGGTTACGTCGATGATCTTCAGCATGGAGCTTGCCTGTAATTTGGTAATTGGCGTGGTGCATCGACGAAAATCTGAAGAACTTGGTACTGAACACTGTTAAAAATCCTTGATTTTGGCGTGGCGAGCACCACTTCCTGGTGTAATCTTCGGCGTACGAAAAACGAACTTTCCAGTAAGGTTTACCTGGTACTAGGGTAGGGCTACATTCAAATATAATTTGATAAGCTTAAATCCACTTGCACTGTAAATAGAACACAATGTAAAAATTCGGGCAAACATAGGCGTTCATACTAGTAGTACAAGATTCTCTGTTTTTATCCTTCTCAACTTCAGCCCATGAGCCACACGGTCCACACCTAAGCCACCTCCACCTTCATTGATGCAGGTCTAGGCTTAGTGGGTACACATTTACGCCAAACGCATGATTATTTCATGATGATGATGATAGCTGATACAATATAGGAACAACTAGCAGGCCTGACAGGTACACATGTGCCAGCCTATTTATTATTACAAAAATGTAAACCGTGGAAAATTGTTGTTTGTACACAATAACACAAACACATCATTGTCATCATAGCTGCATAGCATAACGACATGGTAGCTTTGTAGATACCAACCAAACGACCAGACACCAAACAACCGAACATTCCAGCCATGGTCGATTGACAGGATGGACGAATTCAGCATTGGATATTGCCGAGCGGCGGCAAGTAATGATTTTACAATCAACTCTCCAATCTCCACAGTTTCCACTTGAAAACCTCAGTAAGTCCAACAAGAAACAAACTACATTTTGCTTTGGCCTCGTCACCTCGCTAACGAACCCAGTAAACGAGGCTTCTTCAGTCAGCGAAAAACTTTGAAGCAGAAAAGATGGCAACTTTGGAAGATAAAGAAATCTGGAAAGATGCCGAGGTACATTTTAAATGTGTCCCTTTGTCTTTAATCTAGGGATTAACTGTGATAAATAGTTAGTGATACTAGTTGAGAATGTATTGGACGAACTACTTGCCTACCAAATGCGCCAGCTACTGAAATATCCTCAGAGGCTCAGAGACTTGTCAGCACGGCTGTCAGTTCAGACCTCGGTCTTCCGCGACATTGGCCTGCTGTACTCTTAAAATCTTGTTATGGTATAGGCCTAAGCTACAAGAGATTGATAGAAAACAGTCTCAGTTGATTTATTAGGATTTAAGAGTGGTATTTATAGAAACATCAAGTCGGTTTAATTTACAAAGTTCTATCTTTGGATAATTGGGTTGTAGGAATGCTAGGCCTACCAGGTTGTGAATAGGCTGCAATGTTACCGATTCGTTCGTTAGAGCCTACGCACAATATCTTAGCTGGAAACGCTGAAAAACTTGCAACAAGTAATTATTTTTTCCGATATGATACTTCGTTTGTTGTTTACTGTTTGACTTTTTATGTATTCTTTTGCTGCAGACATCACTGGATGCAGAAATACTTCGAATGTCAACAGATGAAATTACAAGTCGTGCCCGTTTACTTGATAATGAAATCAAAGTAAGTTGTAATGTTTTTGAATGAGTGGAAGCCAATTGTTCAACGTTTGATTGATCTCAAGATTAATTATCATTGTCATTTATTCAGATATCCAATCGGATACAAGTTCTGTTTTTCATGGAGCTGAGATCACAAACTAATACATCCTAGTAATTTTTGACTCACGGTTACTATGGTAACCCGAGAGTCTATGCTGTGGGGAAAAAGCATTCCTTGCAACAGGCTGCCTTGTGAGCGAAGTGGCGTTGCAGAAGTGTTGTTCAATTAAGGTCCGTGTTGGACATTCAACTCCATTTTGTTGTGGCTGTAAAAATGAAGAGATGGTGTGAGTTTTTACCTGCGGCAATTTGTTTATTCTCTGGTTTGGTCAAATGGAGCAAGGAGCAACTAGATCAATTCCAGCAGAGCGGGCATGACATTGTGTGTACAGTGTACTGTGTCTTGCAGTTGTTTCTTTCCAAAATTCCCGCTACAGCAGTGTTTGTCTACCTATGTCGAAGCCAGAGTAGTAATCTTTCGCGATATGATCAGTGTAGCATAATTATGGTGACGTCGAGCACGTCCATACAAACCACTGATGCACCTCAATTGAATAATTAATTATATTGAACACTTTTTTTCTTTTTGGTTCTTTCCCTTATCATAATCATTATTTGTGTGTTCTTCTCAGATAATGAAAAGTGAGGTGATGAGAGTTAGCCACGAGCAACAGGCAATGAAAGAAAAAATCAAGGTAGTACAAGATTCCGGGTCACACATGAGGTCTGGATTGCACTAAACTGACTGGCTATTGAAGCCAAGTAACTGTAAACTGGATAGCCTGTTGAATTACACTGCTCCGCTGCTATCCGGTACGATTCCACGTTTGCAGAGTAAAATGACTTCACAGAGAAAGTGATATGACTCTGCTCCAATATAGTTTTCTAGCAGAGAGGAGTTAATGTAATCAGTTGGCAACGCTGCAATATTGCAAGCAAGAAGATTCATTTGTTTCGATATTCCTGGTGGTTATTCAATTACATTCACTTTCTGCTTTGTGGGATAGGCCTACCAACAAGCTTGGATTTACACAGTACTTTGATGGCAATATACCATAACTTTGTGCAATAATGATTGGAACTTTGAATTCTCCGTATTCTAAGATAGCTATATCAGTAAACTATAAGTGTACAGTGTTCTTACTTCTTATCAAGCTACTGTACAATTGTAATTGCACCAGCATTACTTGCAATTGACACCTGTATGTTTCATTGTTGCCTTCCCATGTGTCTTTGCAGGAAAATTCTGAAAAGATCAAAGTTAACAAAACGTTTCCCTACTTAGTTTCGAATGTCATTGAGGTAATTATCAAACTTGACATATCTATGCTACATCATTGGTTCCGTTGCTATATCATTTGCTCTACATCTATATTGATCACTTTAATCGATCTCTTGTTTTATTCTTCAGCTTCTTGATGTGGATCCACAAGATCAGGTGAGGTGGTGACCAAGTGACTGTTATCACAAGATGTCAGAGAAGAAAGTACAGTCAAACCTGTGTTAGTGGTCACCTCTATACTTAGAGCAGCCACCTGTGTATAAAGGCCACTCTTCATAACCCGCAAAATAATACTTTCGATAGAAATCAACCTGGACAGAAAGCCCACACTGTCTATAAAGGTCATTTTTTCATGTCTCAGAGGTGACCGTTATAGACAGGTTTCACTGTATGTGTAATGTGCTGTGTGTTTGCAAGAGTCGGTAGTCTAACCAATGGTTCACTTGACTTGGGAGCCAGTGGATGCAGGTTTGAGTCACATCTCAGTCCAATGTATTTGTTTAGACGTGCATAGGATGGATAAACAAAGTTTCGAGTAGTCTTGGTCCCAGGTGGAAGAGGACTTAAAAGTAACACAGTACCGATACCAGTTCACAAATATGTTCACAATGTGATAAAGGAATGTACCTCCAGTCGCCTTTGTTGTGGTGACCTCTGCTATGAATTTTACTTTTCACATGGATTAAAGTCAAACTTTTATCCTTATTGTTTGTGAATTAGTTGCTCATGGTTGACCTCATACTCTGATGGCTCATGTGTTTCTGTAGAACCCTTGCATGTAATAATTTGTTGATACTCTTAGGTATATAACGAGCTTGAAATTATAACTATATTGTTTTATTATTTTGACGTTAGGAAGAGGAGGATGGAGCAAACGTTGATTTGGATTCCCTACGCAAAGGCAAATGTGCCGTCATCAAGACATCAACTAGACAGGTATGCAAGTCCTCTCACGATTTGTGATTTTCATTTCAGAACCTTTTATTTTTGTTTTGTGTCATATATTTACAGTTACTTCGTTTTGCTACTTCAGACTTACTTTCTGCCTGTCATTGGCCTTGTTGATCCTGAGAAACTGAAACCTGGTGATCTTGTGGTAAGTTCTTTGTCACAAGCAAGGCCATGCTTGTATTACAACTTGACCTCTTGCTCTCCCTCGGTCATGATCATAACATCCTTGTTACTGGACGCTGGTGGCCCGTGCTGATTGGCAATGGGGGGCCGGTGTTGAGATTGACTTGGGTAAATGTCTATTGGAAGCATTTCTTGGTCCATGAACATACTGTGAGAAGCGGCTATGCTGATTATCATTGATCTTTGTTTATTCCCCATCTTTTTACAGGGTGTCAACAAGGACTCATATCTGATCTTAGAGACATTGCCGGCCGAGTATGTGTACATTTCCAACCACATTGCTTCTGTAGTAGTGTTTAGCATTTTTACTCAACCTCTTATGCACTGAACTAATAATGAAGGCATGTTGTTGACGGGCATGAAGAGTGGTGTTGAAATGGGTGTTAAATAACATTATTTTGTTTTTCTACATTTCAAGATGCGTTTCTATTTTTCATGTATTTCTTCTGTTCGCCTATATCAGGTACGATGCACGCGTCAAAGCAATGGAAGTTGATGAGCGCCCTACAGAAAAATACAGTGATATCGGTGGTCTTGATCAGCAAATTCAAGAGGTATACATGTAGTTGAATGGTGTTCTTCATGTTCTGATGCATGCAGACAGGGAGGACACAACATCTTTTGCTTTGATTTGTTATTGGTGCTACGAAAATGGTTCCATGACATTGGCCTAGTAAATATGTGCTACATCATCATTAATAGCAAGAACATCATTGCACTTCAGTAGGCCTACTGACGGCAGGGCACATCGAGTGGCAGTAATTACTAATCGGTTAGTCAGCTATTAACAATGTATGTTTGTTCAGTTGTTCAGTTACATTGCATTATCCTTCATGGGCCCATTGCTTCACAGTCACATCTTTGCCAATCAAGGGGTTGTTGTTGGCAAGCAGCATATTTGGCTGTTGTTGTTTTTGTTTTATGGAAGGCGAAGGGGAAGACTTTCGGATTCCATATCGTATATATAAATTGTACGGTTTGTCTGTTTGTCGGTCCGCATCCGATAAGAGGGACTTGACCCCACTCTTTGACTCCACTAACTGGAAATACCGCTGAAGCATACTGCACCATTGCAACACAGCTTTCCAGGATGTCTCTCCGCGTTTTGTTGAAGTCTCCAGCTTTGGTTCCAAATGTGCATGCTGAAAGGAATTTATGTCGTTCAGTGTATTTTGGAATTTATATATTTATGAATTTATTTCCATGGTTTGTTTCACGTGCCTTGTCCTTGTCGTTGGCAAACCATTGTGGTGCAAATGGCTCTCTTCAAATTCAGCCAATCAAGTGCTTTTTTTCATTCTGTTCATGGTGTATGGTTCATTCAAACCATGCTCATATGAGCTGTGTGGTTCACTTCGGTTGTTGTCTGGCTCCTATCTGCAGTTTGCTGTTGGCTGTCTGTACAGAACCCGCATCCGAAATTTGCAAAGAGAATGATGACGGACATCACCATGATGTGATGGTCTCCGTTTTATGATGATGATGATGATGATGACAGTTCCGTTGCAAATGCCAGGATATTTGTCGATAGCCTGAAAGGACTTTGTCAACAGTGCTTTTACTGGAGGATGTAATTGCTGTATCCGTGCTTTATTTGTAAATGTGACACCACGATGACACGAAGCGTTCTGTGTTAGCTGTTAGGAGTTAGGACAAAACATATCCCGGGTGAAATGTGAAGTAAATTAATATCATTCATTTAGAAGCACATCGACGACCTTTACCTTGTTTGTAAGTTGATGGTTTGGTGCCAGGGAGACAGAGAGGATAACACTTGAGTGGCAAAGTTCAGAAAATTCTCAAAAGCCTCTAGATTGCCAACCAATGCAAGAGCTATAGCTATCCTTCTTCAGTGCTTCTTCCACTATGGGTAGACATTATCCCATCAGCGTGGGTACAGTCAGCTAGTGACGTAGAATTGACAGATATGATGCTGGTCCGAGGACAGGCAGAGATGGCAGTGTTCCAAGGAAAAGATATGGTCGTTGGTGCTAGAGCTCTATGTCGTGTGACACAACGTAGAATATAGGACAGATGGAGCTGTTGACATAGTGGAATACGGGAAAGAGGATAATAACAAGATTGCACAGCTACATATTAATACGATCACGTGAAGACGCAATGACGATATTCAGTCCACGCTACAGCCACTCATCAACCACTACAGATTCCCCTAATGTAGTATCGCCACTTGTTTTTTGTGACTTCTCAGAGAACAAAAATAGGCGAAACATTCAACCTGTACCATCTTACTTAAGGAGAATAAACTTACTGTTCGCTTCAACAACTAGCAACGTAAGCAAATTAGGTCTTGCGTCTTGACTCACATAGCAATGCTTAGTGTGTTGGACGAAAGGTATTATTCTACAGAAGTGATGTGGACTAATTGCAGCTGAATGATTAGCCGCTGATTTCTCCTCCCGACTACATGTCTGTGAATCATTCTTTTTCAGCTAATAGAAGCAATCGTTTTACCAATGACACACAAAGAGCGATTCGAACACCTTGGAATTCAGCCCCCTAAAGGTATAGTTGTGTACTTTGGTCTGCTCTTCAGGCAATGACACTCTTGTTAAATATTTGTGTGGCATTATGCAGTGTCTGATAACATTATGGTTTATTTTGCAATTATTTATCGGCTTGTCGGTAAGATGTGATTGTGGTATTACTCAGGTGTGTTGCTGTATGGTCCTCCTGGAACCGGCAAGACGTTACTAGCAAGAGCATGTGCTGCTCAGACCAAGGTAAATGCCCTTTTCATGTCATCATCCCCTTTATTGACTTCCACGACTAGTCATCTTCGTTGTAATCCACCAAGCTAGAGGTGCCGCTCCCAGGCAAAGGCCGCTTCGCGGCGCCCCTTTGCCCCCGCGCGCAACAATACAAAATTACGCAAAATTACGCGCAAAATTACGCGCAAAATTACGCGCAAAATTACGCGCGGGAGACCGCTACCTACACACGAGGCAACTTCCTTGAGCTCGGGTGCAGGAAAGTTGCAAGCTCGACTACGCGTCGTACGGCTGATTGTTGGACGTCATTCGACGGGGATTGGACACTTTTTATTCAGACAAACATCAAAATTCGCCGTACCTAGTATACTTTACGAGATAATTATCGCGTGACCCAAAAATTCCATGTTTTCGTCCTTGCGGCCATGGTTGCGGACCTGATATTGATCACCGCACAGAATCCGCCTGGACGCAGGGCTTTCACCGCGCTGCGTGGTTGTGGTTCACACTTTCCATTGTTTCCGATCGTGTCTCTGTCATGGCCGGCAACGTGGCATCACGACGTCACGGTCGCGCTGCTTCGCCCTAATATGCTGGGATTCGGTATCAAAATGATCAGCAGGTAAAGGTGCATGGCCCTCTGCAGTTTGTTTCATCGTGTTGCCAGTCGTCGCTACGAAATAGCCACTTGCAACGCCACTTTCGAAGAGCTCTTCATTTCTGTTTGTGTCCTGTCGCCACTCCGATACGTTCCTTAATTTCTGGTTGCTTCAACTGGCCCCTGTATTCTGAAATTTGGCACCGACTTGATCAGGGATACCCTGTTCTGTAAGTGTGTGTTGTTTTGAGTGTGGATTTTGAAGCGAGCCTAGTTGAATTGACCTTCGTTCGTGACATTCTCTTGCTTCTTGTCTGCTGGACAGCCGGCTCCTCAACGGGGCAACCTTTACTCCGTGCTCATGCTTCACATTTGCTGTGCTATCAATGAAATGCATACCCAAATCATCTTGGGAAAACTCTCTACAAGTGTATGGTATTTTCCCAAGGCAAATTCCGATTGCAGGTATTTCATTTCCTCCTCTTTGCAACTTGGGCTGGGCTACAGCTCTCGCGTCCTCTGACAGTTGTGTTTACCTCTGAGTTGCTTCGCTTATAAATTCCAGCGTGACCAAAGTTACTCGACAGCCGCTATGACTGCCACCATGATAATCAGCGCAAGCTCTATACCAGTGGATGTGTTTCCTACTTTAGTTGTGCAATCATTTGCCGGCATATTTGCCATGTGTGCAAAGGGCCCTTCCTCTGGACTTGCGTTTCGTGCTTCTTTGACTGCGTTGATTCGAGGGCTTCAAGCCAGTCGAACGACACTTGTTAGAGCATAATTGTTGCACCCATTTACACAGTAATTTTCCCTGCACAGAAAGATGTGTGTTTGCAAGGTTACCTGATGGTTTATTCCTTAACAACTGCTGTAACGTAACGTACACTTGCTCTTCCCGTTGCGTTGTGAGAGCCCATGTTTTCCCATCTCCGTTTTCTCCTTGATTGGTAACTTCATTCCTAGTTGAAGTTATCCTACAACATTCACGTTTGGCCTGTTTCACATGCAAAACTACTGATCTTCAACGTTGTCCTATTTTTTCTTTTAAATTTCATCGTACATCATAGTCAAATTGATCGTTTTGTATTGGTGAGCAGCCGTGGCGCACTTCCCTCCCTTCGCCCACATGACGTCGCGTGGATCGCTCATTTCTTGTCCACTCTTTCAAGTAGGAAACGGCGTTCACCTTCCCAAGGACTGAAATCAACGGGCTATATTTCCATACAATTTGTGCTCCTTCATCGTGTGCTTTCCGATTGTAAAGTGACCGTCAAATACGTAAAAATCACTCCTTTCATTTCTTAAGTACGTACATGTTGGTACTGTTTCCGCCCCCAATACGGCTATCGGGAAACTTTATCCATGGCAACAACGTTGTCCGATTTACACAGGCTTATAATCACTATCACAGGGACGATTTCTTTCAGAAGTCATGCATGCAATAGAACTGCACCAACTCTGACTAAGAGCATCCACATCAAAAAATAACTTTTACAATTAATCTCGCAGCGGCGTTGGGTCGATGGGGGCCTTGGGCCTCCATCGGCCCTTACAACCCTACATCCTAAAGGCATTTGGAGGAATCCGTTGCACTGCTGCTCCGCAGGATGGCGACGTATCGCCAAAATTTCCCGCATGTGACATTTACATTAACGTGTTTGCCCAATCTCCCATTCTTCATGCTGCTCTCCGTTATTGGAAATTAGGAGCTACAGACCCCGGCAACCGATCTCTATCAAAGTCAAGCGTGCTCCTCATCCTTTAAAACTTTCATTCCAATTCCAACCGCATTTTTACAAAGGGTTCACTTCTCCATCAATTGGGGTGGATTGCACATTTTCCTCTGCTGTCGTCAGTTTCACCCGCAAACACGCTGAAGCTCATTTGTCCTCTGTCCCCAAGGAATCAAAGAAACAGATGGGTGGGTTGCAAAGATGTGCCAAAGAGTGTTCCGGGTTATTGGCTTATTGCACAGAGTGCAGTGGGTCAGCGGGAGGGGACATGAACATGAATCGAGCCAACAGCTTCCTGGCGGTGTTCACTTTCCTTCCATGTTTGATTAGTGGATTTCAAAATGGGGGATGCCGCATTGCGCACCCTGACATGCGCATTTCAAGGGACAGGTATTGCCTACATGTAAACCAAACGCTATAAATTATTATGACACATATAAAATCCTGCCTGCCATAGGCGGCACTGCCTCACCGGGGCAGAACCAAGAGGGGTATCAAATCATAACCCGGCAAAACTAGGGAGGTCCCTTTGCATCTCGGGTATATCCTGGGTCGATTATGTCCAACATCATTTTGGATGTAGCTAGTGAAAGATCAATAGCATGGTAGCCGGGATGCGTTATGCTGTTCTGTAACCTATTTACGTACAATGACTTGCTAACTTCTGATTATGTGTGTACTAGTGTTTCCTTGTCTGGTGTAACCAACTTTAGTTTGTGGAAAAAGTCTGTTGATGTATGTGTTGCAAAGAAGAGCAACGGGCTGTTCAGATAAACAGTAGGCCTACCGTCCCAAAACCAACCAATGCTGTCCGGTGATGAAGTCAAGAAGAGATTGACTTGTCCCAATTTTGCCAGAGTGAAAATTCAACAGCGAGAATACATGACTGAAAAATTCAATCTGATTCAAGTGAAAATACTTTAATTGGATGGCCTTATTTTACACAATCCAGACGAGGAATGATTGTGATTGACATTGAGTCATAGCAAAATTTGACCGATTTCAAACTTCTCGTTACAATATTGGAGCTACAGAATGACCCCTTTGGACCATCTGGGATACAAATGCTATATAGCAAACTATGACACAGTATCATACTAGGCCAGAAATGTTCTACGGACGTTTGCATCGTTTTATTTTATTGATTCACGATTCACCACTACCTAACAAAAACATGGCAAAAAGTCTAATGAATGCCGTAGTTGTATTTCTTGATGCTGCCGACATGCTAAAGGAACCTTTAATCTTATTCCCGGGTTTGTGTACAAGCTGTGTGGAAAGTACTCGGATCAGTTTAATTGAACACATAAGGCATTCTGTTTCATAGCAATATGTTGCATGTATGGAGTTTATAGCTGCTGTTTTCACCATTGTAGGCTACATTCTTGAAGCTTGCTGGTCCACAACTTGTACAGGTATGTGTGAGTTCCATTGCGGTGATCATTCAGAATCACTGGCTTCAGTACAGTCTAGAGTTGCCATGGGGAGAAATTCACGGGGACGGGGGAGAATGTTTACGTGGAAATATAAGTTGTCGAGGAACGGGGTTTCCTCGGGGAATTTTTCGCGGGGAAATGGGGAAAAATTATGTTTTCATACAATATCGCAAATGCCCAGTAGGTAGAGCTGTCCCCGATTAACTGGTTAACCGGTTAACCGGTTATACCTATCATAACCGGTGTTCGCAAATAACCGGAAATTTGTCGAAAGTTTACAAACTCTTGCAACTGTGTTCG
>OFHS01001503.1:0-27190 GCA_900245855.1 Calvadosia cruxmelitensis
TTTAGGCCTTCTACATGCGTATTGTTTGTATATTTAACATATTATGCAAATACAGGTACATGATGATGATGATGATGATGACGATTCTAAATTTTAAATCGTCAAGGCCTCGAATTTGCTCGCGCCCAAATATTTTCTTTCTTTATCAGGCATCTTTTTCAAGTACATGTTTGATTGGAGAATGAATAACGGATGTCATACCTCAACAACGCTTCGTCAATGCTAGCAAGGGCAAACCAGCTGGCTAGGCAGCACCCTCAAGGTAATTTCTCATTGCCTCTTACTCCGATCTCCTTCAAGCTTACAAGGACAAATATCGTAGGCAATCATATCTCTGTCAGTCAGAAACTAGGCCATACACGAACGGCTATCGGAAATTCAGCATGAAAAACTCTCCCGGATAAGTAATAACACACGCCTAAATCCAAAATGCAATATGTATAATTGAATATTAAAAGTCTTGTAAAGGACGTGACACTTACTCCATTTTTATAATAATGAGAAGAGAAACGAGCGAGTCAGTTGGCTAGACAATTGATAGTATAAAATTCAGCTTTAATCAATTATTACATACTAATGCACCAAGCAACCTATTTCAATTAATCCGTGTGACCAATGTGAAATCGCAGCACAGAGCAGAATTGAATGAATGCTAATGTCATTTTGGTAGCTAACAAAGGAATTTCCTCTACAGTAAATGTGTGTCCCTGGCATTTCGTGAGTAGAATTACACTGAAGTTTTGTAATTACACCCCCAGAAGCCGATGCGTATTGGCCGACTCGTAACATTTAGACTTTTCTAAAGATTCAGATGAAGAATCTAACGTTTTTAAGTTTTAGGAATGCTGCATTTTGTCCTTGGTTGTATTACGCTAGCCAGTTTATTGATTAAGTGCTGCCATGGTAACTGCAATGACTAATTAAAGCATGCCATAATATACAATTTGAGAAGTTTTATAATGACACAGCTGAATGAAACGTCAGACAAGCTTACAAGACAACTGGTGCCCATTCCTTCATTCCGAATGAGTTGATTTAAGCCTGCTATCATTGTAGCTGTGTTTGTTGTAGACTATCGGCTGTTGCAATAGATCATGCTGTTTAGATTGTTTCTGAACTACAGTTTAAGGGATTTGCCACACATACCTGTTTCGCCATCGTGAAATCGGCAGCTGGAATATAACAGAACACCAGATAGTCCTATAAATTACGAATACGCTTTGAGTGCTGCAATGAGAACTAATAATTTGATCAAACAAAATCTGTCTTATATTTAACATGATGGCTCATTCGGCAACGAATCCAATGATTGCGACTGGTCTAAGCGTCTGAAGTACTTCGCTTGCTGCAAGACTAGTTAGATCAGGCAGCAATCATGAAATCAGTCGTGCTACTCCTTGCTTGCTTTTTAGTTGTGGCAGCAAGCGCACAACAGACAACGAAGGGAAGAGTCTTCTATGACATCTCACCGAAAGATCTCGACTCAAGGCCTCTCCTATATGCCACTAGCACGACAAATAACGTCGCGTGCATGCAACTATGCGAATCACCCGCCGACTGGGAGCAGTGCAACGCTGTCTTATTTAACAAGACTGAATCAGGAGCTACCAATTGTCAGTTATTCTTTTTGACTGAACTTCCAGCACCGAGAAAGGACAACGACTTAGCTTTCCCGATGGCCCGATTCACAAAAACTCCGAAGGTAAGAGATTGATGGAAAGAGACAGATGCATGTAGTTATCAAACTATTTCTCTTCTTGATTTAATGATGGATATTTGTTAGAATCTCTTTTTCTCATTTCAGCCTTCCCTATGCGCTTATCCATCAGGTAAGTCAGCCAGCCACTGTCTATTGTCAAGAGACAAATATTTAACAGACAAGAGCAACTGCACTCGCAGTAATAACTTGCAATCAATCTCATGCAGATTCAACAACGGGGTCGCTCGAACACGCGTTCAAGACCAACTACCCAGAATTAACATAGAGTCATGGGTTCTAGTTACAACTAACAATCAACAATGGCTAATTAACATAATGCATTGAAACCCTGAATAAATGGCATAACACTATAACACTATCAGATCACTTTCTTGAGTGCGCCCTTCGCGATCATTTTATTCGAAATAAAAAATTGACTACATGGACAAGACAGCAAGCAAACTTAGCCAGAAATTAAATGCCTTAAATATTCTCAATTTTCCATCGCTTAATTATTAGCCTCTGTAACGATATTTGATACAGAATAATTGTGCTTCAGCAAAGAGAGGCACTAAAATCGTTTGCTAGTTGAATTCCAGGTTACAACGCTTTCTTTAAATGTTGTGCAAACTAAGAACTATGATTTTGTAACGATGTTTAATGAGTCATCTTCTTCCGTTCGATTTCCCTAGACACCATTTATCCAACTGCCAAACAAGCCATGCTTGAGAATGAAAGAATCCAAGGTTGCTATTGGATACGTCCTGTCGAGCACAACCCCCTGGCGCATACAGTGCTTTTGTTGTGTTTAATCAAGCCTGGAAATAGGGCTTGGTGCACATTCCCGACTGTTGGTTCCATGTCGCAATCTGTCACTGGTCACGGAGGTCCTCGTTCGTATGCTGTGCCCATCAAATATCCGTATCGCAAGGAAATATTCAATATGTTTATTGGAAATGCTGCTAATTGTAATCAAAGACTGACAGTGAGTTGCAAAAACTCGATGCTGTTTGAGCAAGATGGTACAGTTAACACAGTTTGGGTTGGTGGCGATGGCAACCAGCATCACTATTATGCCCACAGTGGGGGTATATGTAATGGACTGGTCGGTAAATGCCAAAATTCCTACGCTAACACCGATTGCAATATCAAAGATGGTACCTCTCGCATCGTGGAAGGGGCATTCGATAACAGAAGTCATCTCCCCATCATGGAGATTCGAGCCGGCGATACTGGGGACAGCGGAGCGTTGCTACAGTTTACTATTGGGCCTATCTGGTTGCGCCCAAAATGATTTCCAAGACATTTACTGCATTAAAAACATTCAAGTTGCATCCACGGGGTAAATGTATAAGTGTTTAGTACATAGACGAGGACGCTACGAAGAGGATATGAATCTGAAGCGCTTTGATCCACACTCAAAACGGACACCACAAGCAGACTTTAAAATCATTGCTATGACATCATCAATCTTTGTACTTATCGTGACGTGTTAATGCCTAATTGTTTGTCTACTGGTGTACCATTGTCGTCTGTAAAATAATAATCTTAGTGTGTGGAAAATGTGCGTTGATTGGTTTACTGTGAAGAACAGGAACGGGTTGTTTTCTGTTGAAAACCATAATCCGGGAAAAAATGATAACGGCTATGCATGACAACGAGGGTACGTTGACGAAGTATCATCGAACGCAAAGAACGATAACGAGACAGAGAAGAACATGCATTGCGAGTACCAATAGGAATCTCTTGTATGAATAGACATAGATCAAGCAATATATATTGAAGGAGTGGATTAAAGCAAACATTGACGTAAATACATAAACTGATACCAACGATTAAAGGTTACTAATACAGCTGATATGACAGAATTACTGTCAGCTGTATCCAATCTGCTGACACTACGAGATATAGAAGAGAAAGAGAGGAAATAAAAGACGACATTACGTAAGCGTTTGTTTTTATTATGGCTGCTGGTTCTGCGATTGGCGCTTTTGTTGGCGACAGACGTGTTTCTGACTCATTTACAGCTAAGGATGGATAAGTCTTCCCGCTGCAGTACCTCAGTTTTAATTGACCTATTCTCATACTACGCTTTCACATTTCTACTCCCGAAAATGCCCGTGTGACGACTGTGGTGTATACCAATACCATTCCAGTCGTATAATCTGTGGTCGTGTATTAATTATAATCGTAATCACAGTATGAATCTAAGAACAATCTGCTAGACAAGCGCTGAGGAGCAGCCACACACATATTTAAGCTAGTCATTTGATATCTTCTCTCGTTCTAGTACTAACGCACATAATAAGGTATGCTGGGTAGAATGCTATGTTCTGATTGATGCAAATGTTAACTGGCCCGCGACTGTGTCCGATGTAAGTCTTCTAGGAAGGGGTTCCTCCTTCGGGAGTGAATAACATCCTGTCCAAGTAATCCAAGTAAGTAACTTGAGCATACAGTATATACAGATCCTATTCCTATTCTGCTTAGCCCAGTTCACGTTTCGAATAATGTTCCTCGGTTTATTGTTTTGAAATCCGGCGCTACAGTATTTCTAAGGCAATCGCTAGCGTTAGTAGATTTCCCACAAACCCTCCTCGTATGCAGTATTATCCTCAATGACTGGCTGATGCCAGTGTGTTGTTCTCGGAGAATAAAGTACTAGAAAACGTTGTCTCTACGCCAAGACCATTACATTTGATTATTAGTACAACAACAGATGATGCAAATATTTGTAAGTGAATGCTAAAGCGAGGTTTAGAATGATTTAGTAGTACTTTTTCCAACAAATACTGTAGTTCTGTAATAAAGCATGTCTAATTTTAAGATATCTTACTGTAGGCTATCGCTAATCAATTACGGCTACATCGCTTGTATCTAGCCAAAGGGAGAATTAGCCAGAGAGCTTAATGTACTACACATCTTATCTCCAGGACACTCATCGTTATTCCTTAGTTAGTTAATTAGCCTCTTATATTAGAAAAAGAGACTGACCGCATCATCTTACACGTTAACCTCATTAAGTCCTTTTAAACGTATCTTTCCTTCCAATCAATGGCTGCGAGGTAGGATTTTAATTCGTATTTGAAATTCTTTATATATATATATATCTATTTCAGCGGCTATGGTAGGAAGCTCCAAAGTCTAGTAGCGACCGAGCGGAAGGACCATTTCTGAAGAGAGGAACGGTGCTTCCCACAGATCAGTTTGATGAAATCTTTGACGTTATATTTAGTGTCCGATTTGTTGAAGAGGTCCTCCACTTGAGTTCGTTGATCAACCAGGATGTTCTGGTGAACCCAGTTTGAATCACATGTTCGTATCTGTATTTGAAAGATGAATTCAAACAGAATACACGTATAGAAGGAACAAGTGCGCTTATATATTACGCGGTTAAATTAATAAATAAGTAAATTAATCCCATAAGCTTTTTGATAGTTTTGATTTAAACAAAGTGAATGATGATGTATCAACGCCACCGTTGCTGATGACCAACCTCAAATCAATGAAGGACTCATATATGAAATCAATGCAGGTATATTGACCAATGACCATTTAGTCTTTGTTGTTTTCATTACCATCGTTTGATCGTCATTGTATCATAGGTTGTTGTTGTTGTTCTTAATTGCTTTGTACTTGTAGACCAAAGTTGCAGGTTTAAACTTGCTTTGGTTGATTGTCTCATTGGCGACGAGATATTGAAGCACGCGATTTATCAGCAGTGGAAATAGATTTTCGCCATCAGATCAGCAAAGAGCGAAAGCGACGTAAGCAATGGAAAGCAAACTTCAAAGAAATGCAGACCTATGCCGAAATAAAAGAATTAGAAAAAATGGCCGACTTCAAGGCAAAGCACTATCTCTCTTCCTTTGCAAACAACAGCAGATCATGCGATTGGACTTCGATGCCAACCTAATGAGAATAAGCAAGCCAAGGTGTTTCATTTCCGCTTGCTTCGGTGGTCCATCCACTCAACCAGATGCCATCGACTAGCAGGAATTAGAAGCGGACGTTCCAGATTATCACCAAGCATTGCGAGATGGACGACTGCAATTGGCTGAGGCAAAGAACACCATCCATTGAATGGGAATTAATAGAATACACCACGAGGATGAAATCGACAACTATCAAAATCATTAGATTAAATTTTAATTATTTATTTCAGAACTTGTATTGTTTTAATCTTGGCATAACTGATTTTGAGATAAAACATGATCAAAAACCATCGACCGATTGTGGACAATGCCAACACGTGCTAGTGAGTGAACGAGGCGTCAGCTCTGAATCAGAAACTGAGAATGAACAGTTGAAGGAGACTGCAAGCGAAACCGAGACAATCATGGAGGACTTGCGAGTTGCGCTTCGTTTGTCGGATGAAAAGTGGAGCGAAGAATTCAATTAATTACAAGCATTCATGATTAAAGCAGTCAAGCCGACGGTACTAAAACATAATGCAACATCAGACTCGGAAGTACAGCCAGAAGAGATTGCAAACCAGAAAAAGTGGATCTAGAAAGGAAAGCAGTTTTCGTGCTTATGGATAAAATACAATATTGTATTACAGTATGTAAATATTATTTTTAACCCTTGGATGTTTATTTGTAAATAGTTCGTAAATAGAATGTAATTTTAGAGATATTTTTAATTGAAGATATTATTGCATTTGTATTTAAGATTAAGTTTTATTTATTTATTTCTGACCTTGCATTGTTTAAAATACAATAGATGGTCCATGAAACGATGCTTTGTTGAAAATGTGAAGAAAGAGATGATGCATTGATGCACATTGCGTCATATCCTTTTATTATTATTCATCTCAAGATGCTTCACAAATCGTACTTAAATTATCTTTTTCTGTTCTGAGCTTACTGCAAGGGTCACATTTGATTATAAGGTAAACGCGACCTATATATATAAGTGTTGTGGAATAATATAAATTTCAAAGAGTTATAAGATATAAATCGATATGAAGGATAGAAGACCGTTGATCGCATAATTATCTGACGTTGTCGCTAAAAACCCCAAAGGAGGATATTTACATTTCTGAAAACCGCTCCTCAGGCTATAAACCAACTGCGCTCGGCTATATAATTGGTATGATTGAGAACAGAATTTGTTAAGCATTGGACAAGCACCAAGAGTGCTTCTGGAATATTTGAGCTACGATGCAAGAAAACGTCTCCTTCGCAACTGCCTTCAGTGAAGAAATTTATGTATTTTCTTGAAAGGCTGTTGTTGCATTTTCTTTGTTGCATTTTCACATATTTTTGCTTTTTTAACTTTTCGCGTTTATCTGAACAAGATGGACTGCTTATTGGCATGGGGAATCATATCTGCGAGCACGCATGATGTGAAACGTTCATAAATTTTCACCACTGCTAAAGAAACTTCCAACTCATCACTTCTACGAAGCTCAGTTTGGAAGCCTTTTGAGCTGTAAATAGAGAAGCAAGAAGACAAATTTGGACCAACTCAAAGTCTTACCTCATTAATTCTTATCTAGGAGATTTAGACGTTTCTGCTCCGATAAAGAGTGCAGTCGTCCACGAAGCAGGGAAAATATATTAAAAATAGCTTAAATAAGGCTCGTGAGCATTGGAAAGCGTCCGCAGACATCATTAATAGAAAAATAAATAACCGTGAGTCAAAAAGTAACTGTACTATTAAAAAATAGCAATGAAAGTGACAGACATGCCCAGGAGATACATAGCATGGCGTCAGAAGCAGTCCCTTGGGACTATAGTCAATCCTACATTGGCGGCCACCTCTGTAGATCAACCATCTGTGTACAAAGGCCATTCTTCATAATCCCAAAATAACACTTTCTATAGAAATCAACCTGGACAGCAAAGCCACCTGTCTATGAAGGTCATTTCCCTCAGGTCTCAGAGGTGACCATTATAGACAGGTTTGAAGTTTCACTGGAAGTCATTAAACGTAGAGTAAACGTCAATATAGCCCACGTTATACAAACTTCCCTGCCTTATATCATAGTATAGCTACTGTGCCTAAGGATTATTACGAAAATATATATAAATCACAGTAAGCCTATAATTCCAGCGCAACTCCTCTTCTACAATTTTAGCTGGCGCTACTTCACACACGATGTCTAGCAAAGCAACACGAGATGATACTTCGTTTAACTTTCGTACATTCCTCTCTCCCTTTGTACTTTTTAAAAAGAAATGTAGCTTTAAAGTTTATCGAAAATAGTTTATTGTACAGCATTATATTCACGAAGATATTTATAGTAAAAGAAATGCAAGAGTATGATCAGTCTTGGACAGTTTGAAAACTGGAGAAATAAAAAAATACGAATAGAACTATATCAATAATATCCGCAGTATGATTTTGTAGAAAGTGTAGACACTTTGGCGGGATTATCAAAGCTTTGAAATACCCCGTTCCATTGTATATACAACTGACATTTCTTAGTCTATTTCTGACCTTCTAAATGACACCCCCGTTCAGCGTAATGACATCAAAGTACCCCCTTGGGGAGAAACAAAGGAGGTCTGGAAATGCATGCGAGTCCACATGGCTAAATTCCAACAGCAACGGCTTTCTTCGGTAAACTATCGGTATTCACCAAAGGCCATATCTAGACATCTCTGCAAGATAACGTTTACGTAATGGATAGCTGGTATCTTTCCTGCTAATACACTGTGATTCCTGTGGTGGAGTTAACGACTTGAACCCAAGTTCCTTCACGAAATAAAATATGAAAAATATTTCTTTAGTATGGCTGCCGCTTCCTGTTCCCAGCTCTCTATTGTTAATTACGTAGTCGGTTTCAAATGGCTTTTTGTTCCGATGTCGATGATCATTGTTCAATTCTATGTAGTTTCCAGTGACGACTCCTATGTGGTTGCGCGTGAGCAGTATCGGCCAATGAGAAGACACGTGCGTTGATGTAAAGCGCCTCAGTGCAGACATTGGCAGTAGATCTCTTTAGCTTGCGTAGCACGATGGATGTCAAATTGATTTTACTGTTCTACGTTGGATTGATCACCGATGGCGTTACAATGTTTAGCCTTCCGCCTCAATCCCATTGCCGTCCACTAGATGTCAGCGTCTGCTCTCAACTGGGATATAATAGTACCATAAACTCTTTGGATTTGAGCTTCCAAGGTGGAACTCACCGAAACCACATCATTCAGTACATAACTCTACTGCAGAATGTACGATGTTCAGACGAGATCGCGTTCTATTTGTGCTCTTTGTACTTTCCGATTTGCTTCGAGGAATTTCGACAGCCGATTCGTCCCTGCCGTTCCGTGTGTCGACGCGCCAAGAAGCAATGCAGTGGAGTCTTATCGTCATACCAATCTTTGACTCCACCAGAGTTGTTCGATTGCAACAACTTACCAGAACACGACACGGGAATATGCATACAACCAAGTTCGTTGCTTGATTCCAAAGGTGAGTGTGATGTCAAATTAAATATGATGTGCAGTATGGCTTACTTAGATTTGCCTAATTTGAACAGCTTAGATACAAATTAGTTCAAAACAATAGCTAAGCTCAGGAAGGATTTGTCTGCCAGTGGTATCGTATGGGAGTGTTGAGATTAACAAGTTTCAATGTGCTGTATGGATATCGCTTTGTTCTTAAAAAGGCTCCATTTTACTGAATAAAATGTTTATCCTGCTTTCCTTATTTCAAATCAAATGCTTTTATATCCATTTGGGGAGTCACTATTCAAAGAAGTAGGTATTGTTGTTCTGACTTGTTTACTTGCCCCATGGGGCGTCGATGATGTTGTGCCTCCATGAATCGCTCGCTCATGCTCGGACCTTGTTTGTATGAGTAAAGATTAAATAGCGATCACTACGTAACGTTATCGATTGCTGTTGCTTTTAACGACGCCATCGTGGGTCGTTAAAGGAACAAAAGAGCGCCAAACTAATGTTTATTAGGAGAAATTGACCCGCACGTTCCCACAGCGCAATTCAGGGTGCTGGAAGGATATTAGCACTTGCCCAGTGGAGCATTGTTTGGTGGTCTATTGTGAGAAATAAAGCGCTTCTTTGACATCTTCATGATAAGATTGAATCTTGTATAGGAAATGTCTCTCTTGTTTGTTTCTCAATAATGTAATGTCTTAAATTCTATTACGAGAGATATTTTGATACAGCGCTTGCACCCCCGTCAAGATCTTTATCATGGCTTGAGAGATTGGTCCACATTAATTGCATTGCTGATGTAAATGGCTTTTGATTCCGTTGCTATTTGAATCTCTTTGACTGCAGATTTGAATAAAGAACAATCGACTGAGCTGAAAAAGGGTGAGTTCTCACGCGTATTGCATGTTCATCCAGGTCGTTTAGCACTGACCCTCAGGCAGTCGCTGAGAAAAAATACTCCTAAATAGTACAAAATGTAACAGCAAATTCTTGAATCATCTTGTGTGGTATGAATTACTGAGAAAATCAACAAAATTGTCCAAAACATTGCTTCACATTATGTAAAGATGTAGATGTGCTTCAGGAACGGAAGGATTATACATTTCTTTCAGCAAAGGGCGGAAATACAACTTTGTCGTTTCATTTTTAACGTAAATACAATGCATGCTTCTCAATGAAGTTATCAGATGAATGCCAAACTGATTCCTGAGAGATCTGTATGTATTTTGTTCTTCATGATGGATTGCTGTCAGGAAGACGTTTTACGAAGTTGTTCTTGTTTGCTTCGCATATAGCAATCATATAGCCATTTTAATAAGAATAGCCTTGAACTCGTCTCTACAATTGCAGTATGGTAATGAATTGCCCTTCGAGATTCTGTTGCATCTTCAAAAGAAATTATTTTCGGAAATAACGTTCGTGACTAATTGAGTAAACGAGAATTGTTTTCACAGCGTTGTAGCATTTCATGGAATGTAATTGAAACTCTCATCAATGCCACTCCTCGATCTAGAATAATAATTTTGCTTTGTTTTATTGAAATTATAGAAACACTGCCAAAGTCATGCCGGCCTTGCAGCAAAAGAGGAAAAGGCAAACGCTTCAAGCACTTCCGAAGGTCAGATTATGGTGAGTAACAGCATTGGCTGAGTTTAGGATTGGTGCCCTGATATAAGAGAAGGCCTCACGGACCTGCATTACCGACGACTGATGAGATAAACTTAGCATGTGCTTTTGTGACTACAGTCAAACCTGTATTAGCGGCCACCTCTACAAAGCAGCCACCTGTGTATAAACCATAAAGGCCACTCTTCATAACCCTAAAATGACACTTTCTATAGAAATCAACCTTGACAGAAAGGCCACCTGTATATTATGGTCATTTTCCTTAGGTCCCAAGGGTGACCATTAAAGACAGGTTTTTAATTGTACTTGTATCAATTGGTAGTTTTCATGGCCTCGACTTTGATCGTTTTATAGCCAGATTTCAGACTATGTTCCTAACACGTTCCAATAACGCAGTTAACAATTGAGACAGCTAATTAACCTGCGAAGACATGGTTCAGAATAGTGCTTATGCCAGGGAACTGTATCATTACACTTTATACTACTGCGCAAAAGCCTATCCAAATTAGAGTTTATTTTATGAATGTACAAAAGCCATGTGTGCCTAAAGTTCAGCTTTACTTCTCTTCTTTTCCTAAGCTGGTCGTAAGACCCAGGATTTATAAGACATCGTCACCACTATATTAACGCGAGTGTCTGTCGGTTTATCTGTTTTTTATTTGTTTGTTTGTCTGTCTATTCAAAACCCGGTAACTGCTAGCTATTAGCAACTAGATTTTTTTGAAGCTTTCTGAAACAACAAGGTTTTGGGCTGTGCACGATTTTCGAAACACATCGCACAAGGCTAACTATCAAACCAGATCAAAGTTGAATAATGCAAATTGGTGCTGGCCGACTTGAAGCCTAGCTATGCTCTCTGTACTTCTGAACAAATTATCACTGTGGAATCTTATGGACACGTAAAATTCTCTGTGCTTGCCTTTGCAAGCAACGTGTTTCGATCTCCACTTGTTTGTAACAACTTTAAATATGATCTTGATATTCCCATTTCGACCTAGTCGTTTGCCTCAAAATTAAAAAATGTTTCTTCAAAATTACTAGGAAATTTGCACGGTAAAGAACTGCTATGTGTGTAGTACATCTGGATGCTTTTATCCTTGTTCAGTCCAGTGCAAAGTGCTTACGAATTATGAGTACGAGCAAAACGGATTTTTTCATTGCGAACATCGCAAAGCCAAAATATTAACCTCCGCAAGTCAATGACAGCGAATTCCTCAATGACTAATTCTGTTCCTAAAATCCATGCTACAATCCGATTGAATGCGATTGTTAATATAATTATGTTGTTTTGTTTGTTCTTGCGGTAGCTGTGACTGAGCCTCATTCTCTTTGTTTCTTAGTTTTTGAAGGCAGCTTGATTTCGAGGGCGACAACAGCCAGTCAAAGAACAATTTTGACATTCCACGTGGACAGGATATTCAAACAAGGTATCGTATCATTGTCATCGGTAGAATGCCTTGTTCAGAATTCGCAATCCATTATAATAATATAGACGGTCGTCTGCATGAAGAGGCTTTCCCTCTTCCTCTTAATGCGCTTACTACACAAACTACGCCATAAATCACGGTCAGACGCGGTTGTGTCCTTGGCGGCGCATCTCAATCCATTATTTATAGCCTATATTGGCTGCTGTGAAAACACAGATCCATCTTAATAAACAGAAACCAGAAATCTTCTGCTAAGGCACGGGCAAATTGAAAAGGTTGGATATTTCCAGGTCACAATATCATTATGTAGATGTTCAGCTAAATATTGTAAATAAATACTGAATAATCAGGCCAGCAAGTTTTACTAGTGCAATGGTGTGTTCCGGTGTTCCCCAGTACACAAAGGTTCAGTCGACACAAACATCACATGTGGTTTTCAATATTTAGTTTTTTAAGTAGTTATAATTTTAGCATGTTAATTAGTTTTAGTTTAAATATGTATATAGTTTTTTTTCAAATCATAATATTCATTTTAATTGCTGTAAGGTTGAATCAAATAAATAAAGTCATCAACATCACACAGTAGATGGGTTGGATAACTGTCAGTGATTCATAAAATCAACAATCCACTCGGATAACACAAGACCTCATTGAATTTACATCAACTGCGCAGCTATCTCACACTAACACAGAAACGAAGTCACTAAGCTCCAGGCCTCAGTGCACATGAATACACAGCATGTAGCTGTAGCATTTGCCAATTGTTGTAAATCTTTTAAACATAATTTGATTCAATTGTAGGATATACTACTAGAAATTGTATAATGTTACGCTATTATTCAAACAAAGTATATAACAAATACATTCAACAGTATCGAGATTGATTCTGTTCATTGCTTCAGTTACTTTATATGACCGGGAATAATCCTCGTTATCTATCACAGTGAAATGTTATGTAATGTTACGTTATAATAAATGTTATTCTTTATTTAGACTTTCAGTAATATTCATCTCTCTCAATGACATTCATTTCAAGTATTAACAAGCACACGACCAATGCATTACAAAATACAGTAGGAGTTCTGGTCCCAGACCTCTGGATAAATTAGTGCCCAGGCCCCTTCGGCCTATATGTAAGTACAATTTACCAATTGTTACTGATTTCGTATGCGAAGCTTAAATCTGTCTCCTTGCTCTGGACTACAATTAGTACTTGCCACTGAACTATATGGATATCCACAACATAGTCTCAGTTCACAACATAGGCCCTGCTGCAATAGCATTAATCCGTGTATTCTAGAATTTTGACTTTTAAAGATTGCCATTATTCATCAAAATTGCTTTAACCTTGCATGTACTGTTAATTTAATCTTGTTTCTGTATATTTTCCCAGGTGCAGTCAAATTTAAGCTTGGGAGTCTAAGGATTGTCGTAAACTCCGTATGCGTTTGTCCTGGAATGGATTTCGATCGCAAATATTTCGTCTTTGGTAAAGAGGAAGGTGGTAAACTTTCTTTCAATGTGAATACGCGAGTGACAAAATCCAACCGCAGAACACAGCGGAAGATGGCCTCGTGGTATAAGAAATACTTGGCTATTTTATTCCAAAAGAATGGACTCTTTTGAGGAAGTTGTTTCCCTCGTTAATTTGGACCATACGATGCTCGACGCAACAACATTCGCTTGTTATGGGCTGAGAAACAACACAAATGTTGGAATACAGTCCATCGCTCTTACTTGTCACAGTGTCGACGAAGAAAAATACTTAGCGACAACTCGTTCAGACTCTTGCTAAGCCAAAGACGAGAGTGTAATGTGGCGTGTGTTGAAATATTAACATTTAATGCGATCTCACTCCGTAATCAGCGTGACTGAGCGTGTTACCCCAAGCTTTTAACCTGTACAAATATAAGCAGAAGGCGGTATCGTATACCAACCTCGTTTACGAAAATCAACTGGATCTAGTATTATTATATATGAGGTCTAATTTGTACCAAAATTGTCATAAAATCCTACAAAAGAAGAACTCCGAGTGTATTAAATTTGTTGGCATCCATTACTACGGATTTCTAAATTGTAAATCACCATCTGCCTGATAATGGTCTAGGCATCCGTGATGTCCTTTTAAAGAGCATTCGAGAAATTTCCCAGGACTATACGGGTACCAGCCCGTATCCATAATGGCGATTTCACTCCAATGCTCCACGTGTTGGTAGATTTCTTTACCGTATCTGAGAAAGAGAGCAACTGTGATATTACATCACTGCCGACAGAGAAGTTTGATCACACATGAATCAAATGAGTTACTCTGCTGACACTAGGGATTAAGCGACCCTTAGTGAACTATATCTATCATGTAATTTAGTCGTGCCTAGTTAAATAATGTAAGTGCCAAGAACAGCAGACACAATTCAACTAAAGACGGATCTCGATTTTATAAATCTAATTAAACTTGCAGATAACTGGCTTACAATAAATGAATGAAAATTTATATGTTTACATCGCTACAGTTGCAAGTAACTTGAAATTAAAAGACAAAATATCTACTAAGTACGTAGACTGATTTGTGTAAGTGTACTAACTGCGCCTTCTATGCGTATATTCTTTTGGAAATCTATTTCTATTTAAACTCATCAGCCCAAGATGAGTGTGTTTGTGGTGCTATCCGACGGGAGGTTTGCGACATGTGTTGGATTCTTTTCGTATGAGAGCCCTATCACAGCCTCCGACCCAATGGGGCACCGTCACACTGATAATCAGTGGAAAACTACATCTACTTACTTACTTACCATTTGATGTTAATATACAGTTATACACATATTTATGCTGAGGCAGGGTGGGTGGGGAAACTTATGCATGATCCCATTGTCTGACGCTTCATTGATCTGTTTCCGTGTGTTTAGCATTGGTGTAGCTGTCTTCGCTCGCGATATCCAGATAGAATGAGTGACCCACTATAGCACCTGGATAGGTCAAGGCCACCAGATCACGATGGCCAGATCACGCGGAACCACGACCATTAACGTCGGTCTCACGTGGCGAGCTCCGTCGTGCAAGGGCCTGAGCACGACTTGACCCAGACTAGCTTCGTTTGCTAGATTTCGTACTACGATCTTGGTCTTGCTTTTAACTACGCAGAAATGCCATTTAGCTTCATTTATTTCAAATACACATATACGGGGAAACTTATTTACAGTTATTTACAACTACTGAATAAAAAATTATATCCGAACGTGAACCTCTAAATTACGGTGAATTTTAACGATTGCGATTGCTTTCGATTGCATGGCAACACCAAGCCTGCGCCGTAGACCAAGTTATTCCGAGAACGATACATTTATAGGTTTTCCAAATTATTTGGTCCATGACGCAACACCGCCGATACAATTGAATGAATGTGCGAACGGTAAGCGGTAATTCAACTCCAGATACCTACGACAAATGACCCCTTCCATACGTAATTGTATTATGCTTTCATGGATTATATACTATTGATATCATACAATACTTCAATTATATCTGCGCAGAAACAAAACATGTCCACATCAGTTCCAAACGGAGCAACCCCGATTTATCGGGCATCGCTTTAACATGTCTGACAGCATGCTTACAGTAAGTGGTGATTTCTAGAGCAAATGGCGAAGTAGGCTTACTATAGCGCAGTATGTAAATCAGTAAGTATAAGCAATGCACGCTAGTAAGTCAGCAAGCAAGTAATATTAGAAAGTAAGCAAATGAATATCTAAGTAAAGAGATTCCAACTCTCCCATTTCGGTCGGACACCTCCCGTTTTTGAGAAACTTTTCCGCCCCCCCGTTTTCAGTGACAAGCTCCCGGTTTCTCAGTTTGTTCTCTTTATTTAAGTTTTTATTGCAGTTGACGTAATACTATGTAGAATGACTAATATCTTGTCTTCGAATATTTGAAAACTTGCAAACTGCCTTATTCTAGTGATCTATCCATTGGTCTGGAGCAAATTGTATTGAGAATGTGATCCAATCAGCGAACTGGCAATCGTTCTGGCAATGGTGTAGAATTTTTATTCCTCGTGTCATGCAAAAGTTGATAGGCTACTAAAAATGTTACAATCAAGTCAAAGTATGTTAAAGTTGAAGCGAAAGGTTGTAATCAATATTGCTTGTAGGCTGTCTTCCTTGCAGTTTTTGGGAAAAATTTGTCTAGTAAAAATCTTTCTTTTTTGGAGCTGACGACGTTGGAATATCCGTGACTATGGAATATCTGAGGAAAGTAAATAGGTCCATAATGATATGAATACGCAGCTGCCTTCTATCTTAAACTGTTCACCCACCGGTGTCTTGCGAATTGTCCTGGATTCTCTGGTACATTCACATAGACGCCGTCGAACAGTAATTTCGTAGGAGGTGTGCTTCCAGAATCATTCCTTTCTGAATCCATTCGATGTTGGCCATAAATCTGCAAGTTCCATCCATCGGCCTCAATGTTAAGGGTTCCACCGGTGATGCGATTTTCAAAACAGCACGTTGGTTGATCTAGAAATACAAATTAATTCGTAACAAACCTAATCACATTCATTTCATGGTAACATAAAATTACTATCTGATGCGCGACTCGAGAAAATTCATTGAGAAAAAGACGCATGCCGATGTCCCCCAAAACGCAAGCTCATTCAAGATGGTGTGAACCAAATTCGATGTGCCACAGAAACATTGCATATATAAATAGATAAATAGATAGATAGACAATTATTTTCTAGCAATCACAATAAGTTATACAAGAAGCTGATAAACAATGGCTAAATATGTTGTGAAAGTCTGACGTGATTTCGGTAGCAAAAGCTGCTTGTTTATTGGGGCATGTAGTGGATTACAAAGAATTGGAACGAAATTTACAATTTGCATGACCATTTTATCAGTAAAAGACTTGATACTTATTTCTATCATTAACATTTAGTCTTACAAGACTTCTATTATCATTGACAGCGGAAAGGGAACTAATATGAAATAGAAATACTTCGATGTAAGCGGAGTTTGCCAGTGTACTTGACTAACGTGGTAAGCAGATTTTAGCACGTCACAATCATAGTTGTTAGATTACTAAACCATGGCGGTCTGATGAATGAACGCAGGAAGGACCAGAGGCCTTATTCATGGACAAGGACTAAAGCATAGTCCAGGACTAAATCTCAACTCCCATATACAGATTTTAGTAATTTAGTAAAGACTCAATGTTTAATCCCGGACTACGCTTTAGTCGCGGTAAATGAATAATAAGGCCCCTGGTGTCGGTCGCTGGAGAGATTGCACAGAACAGACACCAGTAGCAGGTCTTCATACCGGACCCCAGGAAACAGAAGACGTCACGACGACGTCCCAAGGACGCTTCTATGACGTTTGAACGTCGCGGGTAAGTCGTAAAGACGTCTTGTGCTTACTGGGCTACACCATAATTATGCCTACAATAAAACTCAACCTCGGTACCCCTGTTGGACATCACTAGAAGCCTGAGACCGAGCGAGCAACGGAAAAAGTTTTTACTGAGTAGCTAACCAATGGAACTGAATCGCAATTATATAGATTGAATAGCGCGGACGCCTAAAATTTGCCTTTTTAGTGATAAAATAGTAGATTATGGTGAGCAGAATGCTAATCGAGACATCAAGTAGTTTTATCATCATATTTATATTAAGCTCTAAAGTGGTACTTACGAAGAACGAAATAATTATGTTTAGCTAATCGATTTTATGACGTCATAGTTTTGTAGTTTTTGGTGCGAAAATTTTTGGCTGTACTGTACTTTTAATGGCATAAAAAAGTCACTCCGCTAAATGTTTCGTAAAAGCGGTAGCATCAACGCGGTGGAAACAAAATTTGCGTTGCATATTCTCCAAGCATGCTGAGAGTTATCGAATACATTATAAAGGTATATTTGTTTTCAAATAGACACTACACTGAGCCCGAAGTTTGAAAATGATCGGGATGAGATAGGAATTTCAATTCGCTGTAGATTTCAGTCTGAAAATTAAATTGAGATTTAGCAGTGCAAAAAGATCTTGTTGACTGAAAGCGGTGTCGTTTGTTGGAAACAACCATCCGAATATGATATTACCGAATTACCGAAGCAGAAGGACATGCGTGTTCTGGCAGCACTGGGAACTACCTTTAGTCGACACATCAGCAGCGACCCTCCTAGCCATTCGGAACCACATTTTGCGAATTATTGGCAGACGAGGATCAAGAGGAAGCAAGCGCTCTTGGCAGTAAAAGTTGTGTTTTTCAATCAAATACAACCATATCATGTCTTGTAAAAGTGATGCAACGACATTTCATCCACTTTCGGATGCTCTAGATCCATCACCGGCTTCAGGAAGAGTAACAAACGAATCGCTACCTACTTTCGTCACTGCACTCGAGTGAGATTACAACATTATGACGTCAGAGCCTCCCTTCCGTGAATTAATTTCGCTTTCAGGTAATGCAACTTTAAAGTCAAATTTCTTATAAACCGAATGCTCACAGAAATAAAATAAGGACATACTTGTAATCTGCATCATGTACTTTGTTAGAAAAAGTGTTTTCTCATTAGCGGCCTCAACCCTATTACACACTTCAATTTTGGTCATTTTAGCGCAGCTTTGTCTATCTTGATGTAAGCTTAGCGAAATGTTAACGCGATCAAAGATAAACAATTTGGGCAAACCGCCCACAAGTCATGGTAATGCTTTAACTATTTAGCGAAACTTCACAGGGAGTCACTCAAAGTTGGTTATCGTCTCAACCGGTGCTGTTTGAATGCATTGTTTAGCTATAGAATTGAGCCCCGTTCTGTTGCGTCTATTCAACTGAGACACTAACAAGATCAGAACCCACTGCACATCATGCGATAACCAGCTGTTGTTTACATGAAAAACCCGCTTTTTGTTATAACCAAGGTAAATAGATAACAGGTTATAACTAAGCGTTGCAACATAGTCCTAGCCTGCTGCTCATTGCTCAACCCAATTATAATCGGGCTTTCGAAGTGTGACAATGATTTTCACCATATAACCTGCGGATTCTTCGCTGTTTTACACGAAACAGAGCTTAGTACATCTTCCCATAGACTAGATATTCAAGAGCCCAGGGGGAGGTACTGCCATACGTTGGGGCTACAGAGGGGGGAGGGGTCATTTCCAAAGATGTGAGTACTCATTACAATGTAACTAATTATAAGTAACTAGTTACATTTGAAGGAACTTTAGCTGTAATTGAATTTCTTTTTTCAGCATGTAGCTTTTGTGTAACTAGTTACAAAAGTAAAGGAATTAGTACATTCTGGTTTGTAAACAGCAAAAGTTCCTTTTCACTAGGTTTGAATCTAATGATTTGTGATCGTAAATGGCTACCAAGAAATTGCAAGTCATCCCAATATCCATGATTGATTAATGGTCACATTCATTCAACTTTTACAACTATTGGCAGATTGTGTACGGCTTTGTTGATTAATTAAAGGCCGTGATGAACATTTCCTTGCTTTATTTTCATTAAAATTTTGTTTGCAATAATCTCACTCACGTATCGGACAATGCACATTGGAACTTGGAACTTTTACTCAGAAGTTCCTTTTGAAAAGAAATAATTTTTACATGTAACTAGTTACATTAGGTAATTTTATTTGGAACTAATTACATTTTTCAAAAAGTACTTGTGCTTCTAACAGTAGATACATAAAAGGAGGAACTTTTACAACATTGGTCATTTCTTACGGGTGTCTGTTTTGAGTTTTGCAAACATGTTGGGGTATCGTTTTCAGGGTGATATCAGAAGCTTTTGGTACATCTTTTATTGGAAGTCAGGCAGCTGGGGTAATTTTCATAGCTCAGGAAATTTAGCGTACATTTTCAAGTTACCAGGAAATTTTTATGTCCTGTATTGGCTTTGGTTCGCTGGACTAAATTTTGGGGTAAATAATCATATTTTAAAATTATACCCCGTCTAATTTCCATGGAAGTACCCTTCCCTTGTCTACTGTAGCAACAATTGACACGGCCATCTAAGAATTGCCCAATAAATGTTTAGTGTAAATGCCTTGTTGTATAACAATAGTGACCCAATGAGCCAGATGGCTTGTCTTCATCGGGGTCCTCGATTCATACTAAACCGCATAAGTTACAATTTTACAACCCTGGCTTTGCCAGGTGTTGAGCTTTAAGCGGCTGACTAGTAGCAAGACATCCTAACTACTAGAGCACACATCTGATTAATCTTTGCATATCACGGGCAAAGCAGAGGAGCGATAATAGCCTGAATGTTATGTTGAGTTACTCACCGGTAACTCGAAGGTCGTAGCCTTCTTTCGTAAACATATCCTCCATTGAAGCGAGTTTGTTTACGTCACTCGACAACACAGTCAGGTCAGCGTCTCTTTCCCACGGTAGGACCTTTTCAAATTTTACGGCACCAAGCAACGTTCCCTCCTGTAGCTCACAAGTCAAATTATAATCACCACAAACTCTAAATAGAAATTTGATCGCATCTGCTAAGTTTTGCAAGCAGCAAGGCGGGACAGCCATGCCAGTCCGTACCTTGCATTTGCTCTCTTTGTGAGCCACATTCCTTCGACAGCCAAACCATCGCTCTCGTCCTTCGCTATCAAGCATACGCTTGATATCCCATTTCTTTACAAACGGAACTAATTCTGCGTCTTTTGCTTCGTGTCTCATCCATTTAAACATGATATCGGGACACGCAAGAAGTTTTTCTTTTGATTTATACAGACGGAGAAAAAAATCGAGGTAAAAGCCACTCTTCAAATTATCATCAAAACTATGCTTTACTAAAAATGCTTTCGAGGCAAGAAATGGTCCTTCCAAATATTCACAAAACATGCATTCTTGAATAGACTTTCTGTAGCCCCGCCGTAGAGCAAGCGTATAGTTCTTCAATGTTAGCAACTGGCCAGGTCGTCTCCAAATTCCTGTTGAGGTCTCCAGTACAGCACCTCCGACCAACATTGCATCCGTTATAGTTAGCACATGTAACATTCTCTCAACATCGCTATTGTTGTCAAATGCAGTCAGATGAGGCAAAATCAGAATATATTTTGTTGTTGCTTTTGCTGTGATGTTGTTTAAGACATTTCCAATGTTGCTACGGTGATCAATGGTATGAAGCCACGTGGAGTCACGGAGGGGTTGGGCGTGGTGGGTATTGGATGATTGCAAAAGAATGTGAACAAAGGGATTGCCATAGAGATCATAAATGCTCTTGATTATATGTTGAATTGATGAGGGAAGGGGACGGTCAAGGATGAATGTAATCGACTCACTCAAAGGTTTCTTCTTGCACTCTTTCCTTACAAAGCCAACCCGAAAGAATGGGTACCCGTATGATTTGCCTTTAAAGTAGTCCGGGCATGCCACTGCCGAAAGGGCGCCTTGCTTATTACTTGTGGCCGCGTCAGTTTTCTCGTTGTTGTCTCGTCCTATATTGAGTGTGGCAGCGTATGATTCAAGTCGAAGCAAAATGCTTTGGAAGTAGTCGTATTTCTGGGCGATAAGCGTTGCCTCCTCTCCAGACAAAATCATTTTAATATCGATTAAATCTTTTACCAGTTGTCTGAGATGAGGCAGAAACTCCTCGAGAACTTTCTCTTGCGACATCACATTAATTGTGCTCTGATCTTTTGACGTCCAATGATCTTTCGTAGAGACATCAAGAGTGTTCTTTTCGCCATGCAATCCAGACGACATCAGCATCAATCGCCATGTTGCAGCCAGACACGCGCCAATGCACAGGCCGAAGATCACTGTCTTTCTGAAAGTCACCCGCATGATTTTGCTTACGACAACACCACTAAGGATGAAGCGAGATATTGACTCCACCGAAGTAAATTTCAAGAACCGTACAGAAGCACCAGCCTGAGCAGGAGCCTTTCTCCTGTTCCCTCACCGCCAGCCATTTCGACGGAGACAAAGCCGCTTCCTTTGTCTTTGCAAAGAGAAGCCCAGCCTGTTCTTTGCCCAGCCGCACAGGTGCTTGCTAACTCGACAAATAAACACGGCTCTGGCTCAACAGGGACACGGTCACATGGCACGACGCTCGGTTCTGTCAATAATTTATGAGATTAACGACTAATACTAGCCAGACGCTGCAAGACGCTCCATTGGTAAGATACCTAGCTTTCGTTTCTTAGGAATGATTGTACAAGAGGAATCTAACCTCACCTCGATCACACCTCGACGGAAGTACGCCGGAAGTCAACAAACCATACACAATACATCTGCAGTATGTGAAATTATTTTCCCTATGAAGTGCATTGCAATTAAAATTTAATGTAATCCATGGTCGACATTTTAATTTAACTTATTGCTTTCGCAAAATGCAGGCAAATTATTATATTTTTAAAATTATTCTGCCTATAGCCCCTGCCGTACACATGTCCACTGGCAGCGGAAAGCTCGCGTCTGACATGCAATCTTCCTGACAAAGTGACCAGGGGCTAATCTCATCCGCAGAATTCTCTGAATTCCTGCTTCTTTAAAAACGCAGTATTGTTTCAATTCGATCGTCTCTTACGATTTTTACCTGGATTCGTATCAGGATCAGGATCGCATTTACAATGTAATGTAATGTAATGTAATTTCAATATTTTGACAGTCGGCCTATTCACACGAATGTGATTTTCAATAGGGCACTGTATAAGACTAGAAGGACCAGAAGGGCCACTTCAGACTTCAGTTCTTCAGAAAAACTCTTTTCCGACCAATGAAACTGTAAAATTTTATCATACACCGTATGATCATGACGATAAAACTTTTCTCTACGATTAAGTTTACAGATTATAAGAAACTAGCTGGTCCGCGCTGCTAACGCAGCTGCGTCCAGCGTCGGTGCTTCGCATTAAGGTGGATATCAATTAGTCCAATACATAATTATCACAGTTCTCCGCTTGCTACGCAACTTCAACCAGCTTCGAATGCTGCGCATTGTTTCTCAGCTGAGTACGGCTCCCAAGAGACTGAAATCGATCCTTTTGCACCATTCGAGCGCAACACCATTCGAGCGCAAAGGTTTGCAAAGGCAAGCACAGAAAACTCAAGGTGCCCATACCATACCACAGCGATAATTTCGACAAATTTCGTCAAACTTGCAAAAAACATAGCTCGGCCTCAAGGCGACCTTTTCCGAAACGGCTCCGTTAGATTCGGCACCAATTTGCATTGTCAAACTTTGACCTGGTTTGAGCGTTTGCGCTGTGCGGTGTGTTTTGAAAACCGTGCACAACCAGAGCCTTGTTTCTTCCCAAAAGTAAGAAAATCCGTACTTGCTAATGAATGACAGGTGCAGGCTTTTGAACAGACATACATACATACATACATACATACATAAATACAAACAGACAGACGTTTGTGAAATATAGATAGAGACTAGCTGGTCCGCGCTGCTAACGCAGCTGCGTCCAGCGTCGTTGCATCGCATTTGGATGGATGTTAAATTACAGTCAAACCTGTATTAGCAGCCACCTCTATAGAGCAGCCACCTGTGTATAAAGGCCACTCTTTATAACCCCAAAATGACAATTTCTTTAGAAATCAACCTGTGCAGAAAGGCCACCTGTCTATCAAGGTCAATTTCCTTTGGACCCAAAGGTGACCGTTATAGACAGGTTTCATTAGTAGAATACAAATCACAGTTCTCAGTTTTAGCACATAAAATAGTATCTCCTTCCTGATCATAGTAAAATCAACTCTAAAAACATCATAAATCACGTAAAGATATCCAGAACGTATATAATAGAAAAGTGGTCTCTCAGCACAGGTGGTCGCCCAATACAGGTTTATTGAATACTGTATTTTTATGATGGAAATGAAAATAGTTTATCAAATTAGCCACAAACAAGTTGTTTACAAACAGATTCCGTGATTGAGAAGCAATATTGATGGCTTATTATAACCTTTGTAAATAATTGTCAATTCTTCGTTCATGGTCATCCAGGGGCTTTTTAGCATACCATGTTATTTAGTATTGGTTTGACTTGCCTTTTCCTATACAATAATGAAACAGAATTTATTACGCTGCACTGCCTGTGCCGGACTGCGTGGCCAAAGTATTCCCGCTTTCGACTTTTAAACTGTGCTTAGAAGTACAGTACTAGGTTGGTATTCAGCTGGTGTAAGATATTTCTGTTTGTTCTTCTCCCTGTCAAGTTGACTCGCTGCAGAAGCCACCGGTAAAACCACATCTCTGCAGCTTCGATCTTTTTCTCCTCGGCGATAATCATGCATATGATTTATAATTTTATAACTTGCAATTTATTTTTGATTTGATGAATTGATGAATTGCCTTCGTTTTTTAACTTTTCGAACGATTTATTTACAAGTTGACCCAAGCAGATATGAAATTTCTACAGTAGGGTCATTAAATAAAATGTGTACAGTGTAGCTTTCTTGTCAATGAACATTCGACATGATTTTGAATCAATAGTGTTTATAATAGCATAACGAGAAAGCCTTAAATCATAACTGCACGAACAGAAACATATGGCATGAATTTGTCGTCTATTTTAATTTGAGACAGAAATATTAGATCTAAATTGCAAGGAATTAAATGTAATAATAAATATTTAAATATGAAGTTTATTCGCGGAAGTCTGAAGTGGTCTTTCCTGTCTTTCTGTCCCGCGTATTGGACCCCGTAATCAACGTGCTAGACTTTCAATAGCGTTCGATATTGGAGACACCTAGCGACCATTCAGAGAAATGCATTATAGAGTCACCAATCATCACGCCAATCATTGACATGTAATTCGCGCTAAGCCTTCTGCGTTCCGCATATTTCAACTGTACAGGGTAGCATTTCTTTCTATGAACGCGAACAACTCTCAATGATTGTTCTTGGCTGTTAAAATCGTCGATTTCAGCGCAAAAAAAACACGTGAATGTGGTCGCATAAATCCCAGAGTGCATCAGAACTGTACTTGGTCAATCAATTGTTTCACAAAACAGTACTGGATTGGAATCAACTTATATTGCCCCGTCTCAGTGAGACTTGTATTGCGCCTATTGGCGTCTTAGTGAATCAGTGGGCAACAACAGATAATTTTGGTAAAACTGCGATTCGTAACAATAAAATATAATTATATTGAAATCGTAAAATTCTCGAATGCAGAGTCTGGTTGCGTGGCGTCGAATCACTGACGAGGAGACCTACATGTATATCTATGCTGGAGCCGGATGGCAGCCTCTTACTGAGTCTCTACGCAAACAACAGCTGGAATTGGAGACTCAAGAGTTGGTCACGCTTAGTCAGCGATGAAATTATACGACCTTCCTCGTCAGCAGGGAAGATCACTTTACTCGCAATGTTTTCACTATTTTTAGAGTCTTCGCAGCTGTTTGTTCACTTCCTTTAAGACAATGCAGGCTCCAAACCGACAGAACACCAATCAAAAGTAGCTGCGTGCATTAGCTGAATAAAGAGCTGAAGTCAGAGGGCTCAGATGAACATAGATGCTCTACGAGCTGACTCACGGTGTAGGAATTTGAATCAAATGCTTATAATATTAGTATATTTTTATATATTGAGCAACACCTGCAATAAATAAATCAGAANGCAAGGAATTAAATGTAATAATAAATATTTAAAGATGAAGTTTATTCGCGGAAGTCTGAAGTGGTCTTTCTCGTCATTCTGTCCCGCGTATTGGACCCCATAATCAACGTGCTAGACTTTCAATAGCGTTCGATAATGGAGACACCTAGTGACCATTCAGAGAAATGCATTATAGAGTCAGCAATCATCACGCCAATCATTGACAAGTAATTCGCGCTAAGCCTTCTGCGTTTCGCATATTTCAACTGTACAGGGTAGCATTTCTTTCTATGAACGCGAACAACTCTCAATGATTGTTCTTGGATGTTAAAATCGTCGATTTCAGCGCAAAAACACGTGAATGTGGTCGCATAAATCCCAGAGTGCATCAGGACTGTACTTGGTCAATCAATTGTTTCACAAAACAGTACTGGATTGGAATCAACTTATATTGCCCCGTCTCAGTGAGACTTGTATTGCGCCTATTGGCGTCTTAGTGAATCAGTGGGCAACAACAGATAATTTTGGTAAAACTGCGATTCGTAACAATAAAATATAATTATATTGAAATCGTAAAATTCTCGAATGCAGAGTCTGGTTGCGTGGCGTCGAATCACTGGCGAGGAGACCTATATCTACAGTATGCTGGAGCCGGATGGCAGCCTCTTACTGAGTCTCTACGCAAACAACAGCTGGAGTTGGAGACTCAAGAGTTGGTCGCGCTTAGTCAGCGATGAAATTATACGACCTTCCTCGTCAGCAGGGAAGATCACTTTACTCGCAATGTTTTCACTATTTTTAGAGTCTGCGCAGCTGTTTGTTCACTTCCTTTAAGACAATGCAGGCTCCAAACCGACAGAACGCCAATCAAAAGTAGCTGCGTGCATTAGCTGAATAAAGAGCTGAAGTCAGAGGGCTCAGATGAAAATAGGAGTGTCTGCCTTTTTGTGTCATATTTATGGCAAATCCATCTCAGAAAAGTAGATTTCCTCAAAATAGATTTTTAATCAAACAAATCTGGCTACGCTGTCTAAGCCTTTAGAAATTTGAACTCAAGCTGCGCGCTCTCTAACGCAAATCTGACATCATTATCCATACATGTGTCTGAGGCCCTGAGCACTGGGCTCACGCCGAAGTTTCCTTCGAATACGAGGTGCTTTTGAGCGGTCTAGGCTGCTTATCTAACTGTGGTTACTTATTGCCAATAAATCTAGAGTTTTGGAAAGGCTTAACTAAAGCATACTTTCAGAGCAACAAATCAATTACATCAAACAATATTAAATCAGGAATAGAGTCACGCACTGCCGCGGAACATTTCCTTAAAGCCTTATGCGATATATGACTCTGCTAGATAATCATAACAATGTGGAGGTGTCAGATTAGGCTCTTGTTTTGACTGTAATATTTATTTGAACTGTGTATTTTATCAAGGTTAAGTTTTATCTAGTAGTTGCAAGTAAAATGTATTTTTCAGATAAACAT
>OFHS01001504.1:0-24403 GCA_900245855.1 Calvadosia cruxmelitensis
TCTGAGGTGGTTTTATTAAGCGGGGCTTTGGTTTTATTAAACGGGGTTTTACTAAGAGAAAACATACGTAGATAATCCGGACCTTCGGCGAGTGGTTTTATTAAATGGCGGGTTTTATTAACCACGGTTTTATTAAGCGGCGACCACTGTACTCGGTTATTATCACGTATTTTGAAAGGTTTTGTTGTTTAAACTTTCATATTGTCATGATTTCTGTGATTAGTCACTTTACAGGAATTTATCGGCGCCGCAATTGTAGTGACAGGAAAAATTGATGAAGTGTTTACATGGTGTTTACATTTAATACAGATAACTGATATTTATAAAACGAACCTCACATTCCTTAACTCTCTGTATAATAACTCTGTTTGATGCCTTGCTGTTCGATGCCATACTGTTTGTTATTGTTGGAGCCATTTCCGCAACATTTGAGGTCTGGCTACGAGACTTGGTTAATGTCACGACTCGGATAATACAGTGTAACCCGCTTAAGCGCAATAGTAATTTGCCAACAATATCCTCTGCTCTTATTAGGAATTGTGCTTATCAGGAATCGGTTAAGAGAGTTTGTACTGTACGCATTAATTCGGTACATAGCAAATTGTTTGCAGATAAACAGGTTTTTCGTTTATCCGATTTGCGCTTAAACGGGTTATACTGTATCACGTTTTACAATTCTCCAGAGGGTGTGATATTAACCGAGTTACACTGTGATACTGACTGGTTACGTTGTAATATATCAGAATTGTTATTGTATTTACATTGCATGTGAAGCATCATTGTCATCATCATCATCATCATAAAACGGAGACCATCACATCATGGCGATGTCTGTCATCATTCTCTTTGCAAATTTCGGATGCGGTTTCACCACAGAGTTCTATTTTGCTCAAATGCTTTTGGCTGAAGACATGTTTAAGCCCATTGCAAGCAGGTCATTTTTTAGCCCAGACATATACGTCGTGCGAAGGTTCCCTCCAACACGAAAAGGCTCAGTAGGTTGATGGGTAAGGACTGTCGCGAGGGGCGTTTCCGGCCTTCTCAGGAAATGGCCAGCAAGCGCAAGACGACGCGCACGGATGCTGTGTGTAGCAGCTTTCAATCCTGTCCTTTGTGAAGCATATTCCTATGATACTAACTGAATAAATGTGAAACAGATTGCAATACAGTATAACTCGGTTAATATCACCTCGGATATTATCACGTCTCGGTTATTGTCACGGAAAGTGAAATTCCACTTGCCATTCCCTAAGCTTTTCTCTTATTCTATTTGATTAATATCCTCTCGGATGTTGTCACATCTCGGTTATTATCATGGATTTCCAAATGACTTTTATGTTTATACTCGCTTATTGTCACACTTTCTGTGATTTGTTGCCTTGCTTGAATTTATAGGGCAGCAATTGTCGTGAAAGGACTCACGGCGCTGCAGCAAACAAAGCTTTGATCATTAAGTAATAAAGGCAAGACAAATAGTTAAGTAATAAAGTTAGTGACCAAGTAAGTAAGTAATTAACTAGGTAATTAATGAAGTAAGTAAGTTCTGTAACTTAAGTAAGTAAGTAAGTAAGTAAGTATATACAGTAAGTTAGTAAGTAAGTAAGAAAGAAAGTTAATGACCAAGTGAATGAGTAAGTAAAGAGATAAGTACATTAGTACAATAAGTAAGAAAGTAAGAATATAGTAGTATAGTGGCACTGAAATATAAAAATAGACTTTTTTACTATTAACCCCTGTCCTGCTGGTAAAACTATTTAAATGAAGACTTGAAGTCGCTTCACCAATTGCTGATTGGTTGCTTGCTAAGGACTAACTATCTGATTGGTTATGTGTTGCTACTTTTGACCTGTTTCAAAACGTGTATACCCGTCAATAGCAGGACAAGGGTTAATACACATTCACAGTAGTTAAATAAGAAACAGAAAACAATACTAGGTAAGCTATTGCCAGATGACACTTTAAAATAAAGCAAAATGGAGATACCGGTAACAAACTAGGATCAGATGTACAGTAACAGAAATAATTATAAGATCATTTTCTGCCAATCGCAGCCCGTTTGATGTTACTGTATTCACAAACTCAAATTATGAAATTTAATGAATCCATATGTGCCGTTTCTTGCTGTTTATTATTGACAAAGGTTTGAACCTTTATGAGCTGTCAAGCCCTTGAAAGCACAAAATTGCCAATTAGCTTCACAGTTATCGCTATACACATTGCTGAACACGAAAACACAGGCATTGTTCTGCAATTAAAAGAGACTCGAAGTCGCTTGCTAGCCGCTTTGCGATTGAGGAATGTTTACATATTTTGAGACGACAATGTTTAGAAACTACAAAAAGGACAAACTTTAAGTATGGTGAAAATCCAAGTAATGCTATCGGGCTATATATTGATCTAGAATTCCAAATCATCCCAATAACATTTAGAAGGATTGCAAACAGCAGAGAGCAAGCTCTCTCCGCTTGAGAATGTTAGACTTCTTTCAATGCCTTACATACGACGATGCCAACAAACGGCTATGAGTTGAGTTCTGACTTGGAAACAAAATGTGAGTCAAACCGGAAGGATATACATGTCTGTTATCTTACTACAGTAAATACTCTTTTGACAAGGTTTGTTAGAGTTCTGAGGGCAACGCTGCCAACAAACTATAGATGATAACACATTATCGAGCTTCAGCTAAGTGAAGCAACACACGAGCCGTGTCACAGCAAATATGTCTTCGAAATCACGCACACCAACATGCCGAGACAACATTATGGTATTACAGACTAAACAGAACGTTTTCCACGTCTGGAAGTCATCGCTTAATTAGTTTTGAAATGATTTCCATGCAGATTTTGTTGCGCATCTTTTACTTTCAAACGTTGCTCACCGAGTTTTTCAAACAAAATCCTGCAAAGCTTTCCCTAGCCGGAAAAAGGCATGTAGACTTCCTTATCCGCATATTGCGTCAACGATTCAGGAAACAAAAGATTGCTATTGAATTCGCAAAGAGCAGTATGGGTCTACCAGAATTTTACACTACATGAAAAAAATTAACCCAAACCCCACCAACCGCATAGACCCACGCGTTATCATAGCAACCGGGAGTCAAATATAAGTCAATATATGTATAAATGCTGGAACTGTCAGATATTCCTACCCACGCCGCCATGTTGAATCACTTTGCGTGCAAATGTTTTCAGCTATAAAAGCTGAGCATGCACAGTATTGAGTTTCGTGATTAACCGCACTGCATTGTTTTTCAATTGGCAGGCAGTGTGACATATAAGTTTGACCGAAAGAAGGCATAGGAAAGTATCGAAGAGCCAAACAGGGAAGCGTTTGAGAAAGTTCTGTTATTGTCCGTCATGAAAAGCGTATGATCTTCAGAAGTTGCAAAATTCTACTACTGTACCAGTATTTTTGCATCTCCTGGCGATTGCTAAATTAGTTTCTAAGAATGCTTGCCTAGCAACCTGGGTTGCTTAACGCTAGATCTATAACAGAACATTCTCAAGTACATTTGCAATTGCCAATGAATGGAAAGCTATAGCTACAGGATCACTCTTTAGAATTTTAACACATGTAGTATGATGTCCGGTGAGATTCGCAGTGTCGATAAACTCAGCTAATTACTTTAAAATATATTTTTCACTGTGAACTTTGCTTATCTCATCCTAGTCTTCCTATGCTGTTTGTCATGATTGGTCTAAGTTGGCATCATTCGCACACTGTCTATTGTTCATGCTCCATCAGTGAAATTTCCTATGGAACATTATTTTGTGATAACTGCTTCCTTCATTTTACCTGTTTAAAATTCATTTGCTGTTGATTTCCCCAGATCCTATACATTATGTGATATTTTCCTGTTTACGATATACATGCCCTTTGAAAGAAAGCCAATGGCTTATTGGGTTTCACAATAAATGATGATGATGAGGATTATCGTTCTACAAGGTTGTTCATGGAGCACTACAGCTGAGATTACCATCGCATGTCAGTCTTAATAGTTTACGAACACATGGACACTGCACGCATTTCCATGTTGACACCACTAACAGTATTTCAAGACATTTCTATTTTTCAATCGGGTTGTACCCCACTGGAATACACTCCCTGATGAGCTAGTTAATTAATCTGAAATTATTTTATTCTTTAAGAAACACATTGCTTTAATACATAACCTGATATTGCCTGCTGTTAAATTCACCGTGTAGTATAAGTGCAAATGGTTGCCTTCTAATAGAAGGCTTCTATACGTGTAGGCCTATTCTGTTTGAACTATTATTTTTCAAATAAACAGGAACATAATGTTGATGATAAAAGGACATTGATCAGGGTTTATGTTACGAGTCTTACGACACAGCAGGTGCTTGAATTTCTTAAAAATAGACAAAATGTATGAAAACGTGCGACATCTCGGAGCATCTTCGCTGGATGATATTTACCAGGCATTTGCAGGAACGAAACAATTGGTGGAATGAGGGCCTTGCATTGAATTTTGTGTCGGTTTGATTCTGACCGCAAGAATTGCAAAACAAAAGGAAATGCGTGTCCGATATTTCTGATTACTTTGTCCCAATACCACGCACCAATCTTGGAAAACAAACTAGCAAGTCGCAGCCTTGCAGCCTTGCACTTACCATTGAGACCTCAAACACAACTTGCAAAAGTCGTAAAATCTTATTCATTCAGAAATTAAACAATATCAAATCAAATAGAAGAAAACGGTTCACTAACCAGCCATAATAGCCTTTCCAGGGTGCTTTTTTCGTGCAGCGCCAACTGGTGCGGCCAACAAATTTGGACGGTGAGCTGCAAAACGTCGTACATCTTCCGGCAGCATAATGATGGCTTCGACAACAGTATGAGCTAAATGAACAATTAAGCAAATAACTCTGTTTCGTCTACAACATACTTATTAAGCAGTGAATATAGCAGCTTTTGACTGAAAAGTCAAAGTATCCGCCTCGAAAGTTGATGATAGCTAAAATAGTGAACTTTGACACAGCGACTGCTTCAATGAACTGGCCTCGTTCTTTGTTGATTTCTGTGAGTGAGGTTGTACCTCATGCCCACCGACACACCCACAAGTTACACTTCCGCCTCCTAGATTTCAAAAGAGCATTTTGAATTTTTTCGTGATGAATTGAGAAGTTGAACTACTCAGTAGAAAATAGAAAAAGGATATAATTAACATAATCTACTCACCAAAAACATTCATTGATTTACGGGTCTTCCAAACAAACAAACAATTTTGCTTTCAGAATGACCCTTTTGTATCTACTGTATCTGCCTATTTTATTATCTACTGTACTGTACGCATGTATAAACTGTATCATTTGATGTGTTATAGTATCGTACAATTTATGACTGATATGATAAAATAAACAAACAAACAAGCAAACATGTTATCCTCTTGGTGATTACTGTAATTAATTTATGGATTGTTTTCAACTGTGCCACAGTTTCTATCTTTAATGGTAGTTTTGCTATTGAATACCAATACATTGATGTTTGTTATTTAGCTCCACATACTGTAGATGGAATATAATTTTCCTGGGTGTTTTTCTACCACATTTGATGGCAAATAAACCAAATGAATATTTTTTTCTTCAGATTTCTGTAAGCAATTCCAAATAAAATCTTGGTAGCCACAGAACTCTGTGGAGTGGTTGTACAGCAGATTAAATATTCCGTATTATAATTATTCAAGATGGTTCTTGTTTCAGAACCATATGAGCATAATTATTGCCATATAATTATAATTATTGCATTATTATGGCGGAGCATAATTACAGTACAGTATTGTCATCCAACAGCCTTTAAATTTTCAAAACGAAAATAAGTTTTTGAAAGTCTTTGGGTAGATACTGCATTTAGCTAATTTAATGGAAGAAATTTCCATTAGCATAAACTTTACTATTAATCAAAAAATTGTAAAGCTACTTTGGTTGACAGTTTTCGTTGTGGCGGAACTTGATTTGTGCTATTACTTGCGTTGCTATGCCAACGATTGTTCTCTTGCTGTGATTGATGACAATCCTATTTCCCATGGTGCTTTGCTATCGTTCGATGAGGCCGGTGGCAGCAAAACACTGCGAAGAGACGAAAAGCACAGCACAGACACAAACAGGTACAAGGAAGACGGCTACAACATCGTAATTTTGCATCGTATTCCATTATCAGGAGTACTAGACGATAATGGTTTGTTATTAAAGCGTCTGAAACTACTCAGGTTGGTTTTTGACGATTCTGTGCTCCTTTAACTGCCTGTTTTTCGCCTTGTTTTTGTTGAGTGTTTATTTGTTGATGCCTTCGGCAGCGGCAATATTGACGATTTACCGTCGACTTTTACCAGCATAGTGACTTTGACGAGCACCAATTTCGCAAGAACTTGTATTTTCCATTGACATATGTTGATTATGCTGCTTCTATCGTTTGGGAAATCTGAATTTTTGTCGAGTTGGCCATGTGACATCACGGACAGTTCGAGACCCACGAGACAACCAAAAACCCCGCATTGTCGACTGACCTCAAATATTGTAACATTTCGTATGTGTCTCAGTTTTCATGAATGCGTTTTTGCTTTTGATAGGTCTGTCTTCTGGCGGCATCATGTCAATGGGGAAAAGCTTTTTTGATCAATATTCTGTGTTTTGCGTGTTTGGCTCTGTGGTTGGATGCGTTGTGGTTCCGCTTATTGCCCAGGTTTGTCCACCTGTTACTCCCATCTTCAATCGTTTTCTCCAATTCTCTTGCCATCTGTCACTCATTTTTTGTGTTTTGAGACAACTGAACAATCGTGTTTTGTAAGTTTGTCGTTATTATCGACAACCCAGGAGTTTGAGATAGATGAGCAATCTGCTAGCCTACTGCGTTGCACGCTTCCGACACCCACTTCTGAGCTTGTTTGGAAATGGTTCCCTGCCTTTGCATGCCAACATTAAATACTATACTTGATGCAATGTGCTGGCAACTTATTCCCAAATTTGTATTTGTTATTTACGAAAAACTCGAACCAATTCCGAGCAGACTTTCCACGCTTCACACTCTCGACCTGCCCTTTGCGACGTGTTGATGAAGTGTCAGTAAACAGATAGATATACCTGCTCTTACTCTGTGCCCCTTTCAATTGTAGTAAAGTCAATTAGCCTAACATGTCAACAAGTGAACTCATATCGATGTGTTTGTTGCGAGGACCTGCGTGTCTAGTTTGCTGGACAAGGCTCGTTCGAATTCTTCCTGATATGACGCAACGACGATAAGATTCGATTCAACTGTTAACTGTTCAGCACGTGTTTTGTTAGCAGATGGTGGAGATTTATTCATTTTATGGAAATTTATTATCCTTTCGCTAGAGCAAGATTATGCTTAATATGCTATTCTTGCATCTTGACAGAATTCCTGTAAACAACGAAGATAGATTAGTGGGAAGATAGAGTACAGTTCCATCTGGGTGGAAGTCTTAATTTTTCCAGAAAAAAATGTATGTCTGACCATAGTCAATAGAACAACTGGTCTGGAAGCCTATTGTTCGGTCTTATTGTTCATGTTTGTAAGCCGTCACGTGACCAAACTGAGTGCACTCTTTTACTCGTGGGCGCCATTTTGCCATTGCGCTGCCACAAACTCTGAGAACTGCTCGACTTGCTATGATGATTTCCCACTATATCGACGACTCCGTCGAGATGTGAAGCCATACCGACTGTTGTTCATGTAGAAAGATGCCAGGAGCGCATTGCTCATTTCCCCAATGTGGGACTTCTAGGAGAAAGAAGCACGATGGGGTTGGCTTGTTTAGGATCAGCGAACGCAAGAACGAAGACTACGTCGCGTGGAAACTGGCTGTCATTGCAGTCATCAAGAAATTCCGAGCAGTAGATGCGAGTTTCAGAACTCAATTAGAGAAGAATAACATTTGGACATGTGAACGGCATTACAAAAACCATGACATCGAAGTCACAAGTGAGTTTTGTTGATGTTAGTGTGCTGGTTGTTTGCCTTTGATTGGGGACCTAGGATCATTGTTTTTCTCCGACAGTCCGGCTGTTGTTGTGCTGTTGTGAGCTTGTGATTCTCTCCACATAGCAAATTATCTTCAGTTGCAAAAACCCAGCTGATGTTGTACGAAAACAGACCATAGTCAGTTGCCAGACATGATCATTGATCAGTTGTTTGGAAACTGCCTTCTGGATAGCATCACAATATTATTCCATTGCTCAGCCAACGTTTCCTTGCTTGTTCTACCTACCTCTTTTGGATTCTCTGTTTTTAATATTTTTGTCCTTGACCTTACAGAACAAGGCAAGAAAACATTGCAATTTGGGGTTTTGCCCACCCTGAACCTCCCTGTGAGATCACATACCCCACTACCAAAGCCAGAGCGAAAGTACGTTGCTGTTGTGCAGTCCGGTTGCGTTAAGGAATTGCCACCACAGGAGTGCTATAAGAGCTTCAAAGAATTGTGCACAAGAACTACAAAACTGAAGATCACCAACTGGACTCTGCAAGAGCAAGATGCGCAGCTATCACTCACCCTACCTGAAAGTGGTATGCTGGTACCAAAGTACGAGATTGTAATCGAGGATACGTTGCGTTTTTCATGCTTCTGTTACGGGTATGCACTCCCAGCAGACCATTTCATATACTCTAACTATGACCGTAGTGCTGCCAAAGTGACGGTATCCCACCTCCTGAAACTCGTTGACGACTTACACATGTGTGATGGTGTGTCTTCGTTGTGCACATGTAGCGGGATCAGAGACCATGCCATCCCTTTGAAAGTAGACATTACTGCACAAAAGCAGTCTAATGTGTTGATGCATAGGCGGTCAAGTGACTGTTCTGTTCTGCATCGTGAACAGTCAATTTGCAAATCCTGCCAATCTGCTGAATCAACATCAGTAAGATTTGCCATCCGAAAGAGTAGGAAATTGAGCGAACCGGCAAAGAAAAAAGCTCCTCTTTCGGTCACACATCCGCAGCGGGTAAAGCTTGCTCTGCAACAAGAGCGACTCAAGTGCGCTCAGCTTGAGGATCAACTGGAGAACATGAAAAAAGAGATCCAATCATCTAGCATGAACATTGACGAAGAGCTTGAAGGTGACATGAAATTGATTATGTCTCAGCATGGAGAAAATGCTACCCCCTTTATGAAGCTGTTTTGGGAACAGCAGCAACGTGCCTTTGTGTCAAAATCTGCACTGCGATATCATCCAATGATAATTCGTTTCTGCCTATCCTTGGCAGCCAAGTCTGCCTCAGCTTATGATGAATTGCGCGATACCAAACTGCTTGTCCTGCCGAGTCGTCGCACGTTGCGCGACTACAAGAATGCCATCACCCCACATGCTGGATTTAATCCAGCTGTTGTCAAAGAACTTAATCGACTAACAAACGGGCTATCTGGTGTACAACGTTTCGTCCTCCTGGCATTTGATGAGATGCGTGTGCAATCCAAGTTGGTGTTTGACAAACACCATGGCAAACTTGTCGGTTATGTGGATCTGGGGAACCCAGAAATAAACTACCAGAACATGGAAGAGGAAGAGAAGATTGCCACACATGCCCTTGTTTTGTATGTCAGAGGCATTGCAAGCACATTGAAATTCAATTTCTCATACTTCGCTACCCGCTGTTTACATTCCCACCAGCTGATGAGCGTATTTTGGAAGGCGGTGTACATCCTGGAGAATACTTGTCAATTGCCTGTCATTGCTGCTGTGTCGGATGGCGCATCCACCAACCGCAAATTCTACCGCATGCATTGCAAAATTGATGGAAATGCGGGTAAATCTGTTACCTATCGCACTACAAATGTTCATGCCCCAGATCGATTTCTGTGGTTTTTTGCTGACGTACCACACCTTCTTAAGACGGCACGCAATTGTCTTCATCATTCAGGAACATCCAAAGCAACACGATGCATGTGGAATGATGGGAGGCACTTGTTATGGCAGCATTTCTTTCGGATGGTTAATGATGACATTCAGAATGACCTGCGATTGTGCCCAAAACTAACGTCAGAGCATATTCGGCTCACTTCGTACTCTGTAATGAATGTTAGATTAGCTGCACAAACTCTTAGCAGCACAACGTCAAACCTACTGAAGAGTTACTATGGGCCAGAGACATCCGCAACAGCAAAGTTCTGTGAACAGATGGACATGTTCTTTGATGCATTCAACGTCAGAAGCCGAAGAGAAGGACATGCAACCTGCAAGCCTTTCCTGATGCCCTATGTCGACGTTGACGATCAACGCTTCGATTGGCTAGAAAACAACTTCTTGAAGTACTTGTCGGATTGGAAAGATTGTATTGAAAACCGGCCAGATGATTTCAGCCAAGCTGCCAAGGAAAAGATGTTCATCAGTTGGCAAACATACGAAGGTTTGCAGATATCGGTTCACTCACTGATTGAAGCAACACGCTTTCTGCTCTCTAGCGGCATGCCATTTGTATTAAGCAACCGGTTTAACCAGGATGTGGTGGAAGAGCACTTTGGTTATCAACGGAGTCTCGGCCGTCGGAGTGACAATCCAACTTTGTGGCAATTTGGTTACAATGAAAATACTCTTCGCATGCAGAGGTCAATCAGGATGGTAGCTGGCAACACACGAGGTGGACAAAACAAAACTCGTCAGCCATCGTGGGCAGATGTGGATCACACACCGCTTGCAAAGAAGAAACCAAACCATTGACATGTAATAGTGTATTTAGTTTAATAGATTGCTGCAACAGCTCAAGAGCAATAGGTTTACATGATGGTATATGTAAATACTGAAACATGCAGAACGTATAACTTATTAAGACTACTGAATATGAAGGGTACAAGTGTACTCGGATATAATTATGAATAAATTAAAACATGATATGTTATCAGTCATTGTCTTATTTGTTGTCTGTGGCTGCTTTTATTGACTTTCGTAAGCCTTTGAGCTTCCCAGTTTGTTGTTGTGTGATTTTCTTTGCAAAGGAAAAGGCTCTAACCCTGAGGTACAACATGCACAGCAATTCTAATAAATTATTCATTAACTCCTCGTCTATGTTGGGAGCAGCATCATGCACGACCTCGTCGAAAAGCGATACTACATCACAAGAAGTGATAATTGTCCGAGTGATAACTTGGATGTCAATATCTAAGGTGCGACCCGCAGTAGCAATTCGGAATTGTTCTTCTATACATTTGAAGAACTCCACAATCTCTTCATTGATGGCCCAAAGACCACCTCTGCTCTGGGCCTTGATCCATTGTTGCGAAGCTGTGTCATCAGATTTTGCAGCATACAAAATAGCCAACATTGCGTCGACGTCGTTGGAGCGTCTCTTCTTTTTTAGCTTCTTTGCCACTGACCTGGTAACATAGCCAGCCAGGTAGTGCAAAGCATCAAGTTCTCTTTCACTAATTTCTTTTATCTGAACGTTTTCTGGGGTCCCTCTTTTAAAAACATAGCAAATCTTATCACAGAGATGTGTGGCAAGCAATGTTGCATCCCGCCTGTCGAGCTCTTTGAAGATTTGCTGTGCATTCACAACAATTTGCGCATAGTATTCGGCGTAGAACTTGTCAATGTTATTATGTTGGCATAGCGAATGCCAAAGCTGTTCTAGCTCCATAGCAAGACGAGTGTCAGAACCATAGTGAAAGTGGTACCTGCTGAACGTAGCTCTTGCTTCAGGCGGGTAGCAAGCGTCGCTAGAGATATCGGCAACAACAAGCTTGACAAGTAAATTTATCACAGGGACATTCCTTGTTCGCTCGCCATGTTTTGACTTTTGGTGCCTTGCCAGTCCAGCTGCGGTCTTGTAGGACTTCCCACATTTAACACAAGACAGATTTCCAACTGGTATGACCTACAATCAAAGGTAAGAACGACTGATATTATATTTTGCGACCAGAATTTGAAAAGCCTACGTCAGTCTTTATTGGAAAATAATCGAAAAGAAACTGAGCTTGAAAGAAAGCTGAAGCTTTAACACGACAAAAATCACGAAATTCACAAAGATCAAGAAAAAAATCCAAACTTACCGGTTCTACATCTAAGGGCACTTGTAATTCGCATGCTTCCATAAACCAATCTTCTTCTAACAGATCCAACACAACCTCTAACGTTTCTCCAGATATAACATCAGAAGCGCGGCCTGCTGCCTCAGTCGCCATTTCGTAGAGTGCACTCAGTTTGGTCACGTGACGATATTCCTCCCCATGCTCAACATGATTCAGGATAGCCGCAAGAACAATAAGACCGAACAATAGGCTTCCAGACCAGTTGTTCTATTGACTATGGTCTGACATAATGGACACAATTTTTGATGAAATAACATTACTTTGATTTTTATGAACGATTATCTGAAATATCAAAACAAAGTGAAATCCAATTAATCGTGTTTAATCATTTGTATGTGGCATCGAGATTGTTTGATACAAAATAAACAAATGAAGCTTTAATCAGCTGTAAATGGTACAAGAGATATTTGTGACAGTAAAACAGAAAGAAAGGATCAAAACAATGGCTATTTTAGGCAGACAAGACAATATTTACTTTGCCTCCATACAACTGAGCCATATTGGCCCCTCACATGGAGGTCTTTGTTGTCAGGGGATATGAGGAAGCAGAACTTGAACTCACACTCAAAGTAGAATGGAGTGTCTTTTATCATTACATTTGTGGTGGTTTTGGGGTGATGGTTACTAGGAGTAGAGGCAGGGTCGTTTTATCCAGTAGACACTCAAAGTGTGTTCTTGAGGCCCTTCGTTTGGGTAAACCATTTTCAATGTTCAACTGTAGAGTATTGGTAGATAGCAAAGTTAAATCATCTGTAGATTGCCGCTGAATTAAGGCATCCCACTTTGCCAGATGTGATTATGAGCCCATTGTTACAGTGAAACCTGTCTATAACATTTGGTCACCTTTGGGACCTGAGAAAAATGACCTTTATAGGCAGTGACCGTTCTGTCCAGGTTGATTTCTAAAGAAAGTATCATTGTGGGGTTATAAATAGTGGTCTTTATAGACAGGTGACTGCTCTATAGAGGTGACCACTAATACAGGTTTGACTGTATCTGACTTGTCAAGTAATGACCTTTTGACGGAGTCGTAAGTTTCAGAGTACTTACTGATCTGAGATAGGCCTCATGACAAAAAGTACTCTAGGCTGTCATGACTCTTAAGAACACCCTGTGTCAAGGCCTTCAAGGGTAAGCGACTCTACAGCTGTGGCTGCCGCAGTCATTCTCATTTCTATCTAACATAAGTATTTCTTCATTGAAAAGTGATTTGTTTCAAATACGTACGTAACCATGTATTATCAAATCTCTCTTGTAAGCCAAACCCCTGTATGGAAAACTTGCTAATTGTACGCCAGATTTTAAGCCAAACTTTTATTCACTTGTACGCCAACATTTTTTGGATTTATTATAATCTCAACCAAGGCCTCAACTCAATAAGGAAAAGTACACCAACTACTGAAATTTACAAACTTTGGAAGGACATACGCCAAATTTGTTTTGGCGTAGGCTGCCTCCACGCCGGTTTAATCCGGCGTAGCATAAACGTTTTCCATCCGGGCCAAACCCCAGTTCTGCACTGTGAATCTGCTGTGTTAGCTCATTCAATGCACTTCAATGAGCAAGCCAAGGTAGAATAAACTGTAGATTAGCAATCTGACTTGAAGTTTTGAAGAAAATTTGACGAAGTGGTACAATTGCAAGATCTGTAAGCTAATTTAGCATAGGAAATGATGATGTACAGTTCACATTAATTGCAACTTAAAAGCAGCTTGGACCACAGAGTCCAGATAATTCTTGTCCACAGGGCCGCATTGAAGACACATATAGCACCTCAAACATTGCAGCTTTCATGAAATGAATCAAACATCATAAACATGTCAGAAACTTTGTTTCTTGCGGGCGAGTATAAATGTGAGTAGTACTGGGGACAGTGACAACTGAACATGTGCGAGGACGAGTGGAGAGTGTGAAAAATCTCTCGCGAGTGCAATTCGAGTATGATTGATTCACTAGAGTGTTCACTGTTCGGGTCTGTTAGTACTGCAGTATAGCACTACAGTGAAACCTGTCTATAACGGTCACCTCTGGAACCAACGAAAAATGACCTTTACAGACAGGTGACCTTTCTGTCCAGGTTGATTTCTATAGAAAGTGTCATTTTATGAAGAGTGGCCTTTATACACAGGTGGCTGCTCTATAGAGGTGGCCGCTAATACAGGTTTGACTGTAGTGCCTAGGATCTGTAGTGTCTAATCTGTAGTTCCCAAGAGAGACAAGACATTGGCTAATTTGGTTGCCCTCATGGAGCAACAACATTGTTGTCTTTACTGTAATTTTATTATATAAGAATCGAATAACTACGTACTACGTAGAGATGAATACTGGTTAACGCAATGGGAGCTGTCATTTTTCTCTTGTTTGTTGTTTTTTAGTCAGTTGAATGTGTGATATTCTCTGCACTGGTCATCAGTTTGACTGCAGCAACTCATCTCAACAAGAAGACCAATGGGGATAGCAATGGCAAGGTTAGTGAGGAAACCACGGATAATTGTTGTATAATGAGGCCTACCCAATTACCAGTCATTGCTCCTGACACTGTAGATTCAATACTCATATAAAGCCTAGTTTACCTTTAATCGAAAAGAACTACAGTGAAACCTGTCTATAGCGGTCACCTGTAGGACCTGAAGAAAATGACCTTTCTAGACAGGTTGCCTTTCTGTCCAGGTTGATTTCAATAGAAAGTGTTATTTTGGGGGTATGAAGAGTGGCCTTTATACACAGGTGGCTGCTCTATAGAGGTGGCTGCTAATACAGGTTTGACTGTAGTCCTAATTGATTACCATTGTGGTGGTCTCATCAAGCGTTCATGTCGGCACTCAAGCCGCCAATCAGCGCCCTCTGTTAATCGATATCAATGTGTTGCATCTTGTAATGTCATTCTCGTACAATCTGTACTCTCGAGCTTTCGGACAGGCTGGCTACCCTCCGTCGTATCTTCCACAATTGTATGTCCTACTGCATCATACACTTGCCTATTCAATTGTCAACATTCGATCTACACTCAACCTACATACCCTACACTACTTTAGTTTATTTTGCAATCACAGTCTTGATCGCATATCGCACCTCTACTAGATAAGGTAATGAGTAGCTAGTTGGTCTAAATTCTAACCCTGTAGACCTTTTACAGACTTGACTATTGATTTGATCTTTTTCAGTAATACTTGGAGTTTGATTTTTGTTTAGGTAAATTCATTTCGAGACAATGAAAAACGACGGGTGAGGGATACTAACTTACATGGCAATTCAAGACGGAGAAAGGAGAGACCTCAACCATGTACTCGGTCGCTGGTATGTTTTTTTTTGTGGATGGTGTTAGTAGATGGGATTGCGGTTAATTGATATCTTCTTTGTTAATTTACTATCTAATTTACGGGTAATTAAATAGCACTGATTCCAAATTATGTCGTCATGTACAGACAAAAGTTTCATTTGCTCTCCAGAGGTCGTATTCCATCCTCGTTTCATTAGAAGATAGCAGGGCAATTAAGATTGAAGGACAAAGGCGTCTTATTTGTCCATAGAAATTGACATGTGACGTAATTTGGAATCAGTGCTATCAAGTTATAGAGGTTTAAATTTGATGAATTTTCATGATTTTGACAGGTGCAGAAAGCCATCTGTTGATAGATGCTGCACCAAATACAACTGGGTTGCAGTTCATTTAAAATTATTTAGTTCCATTTAAAATTATTTAGTTCGTCATCTAGATGTGAACATTCTGAGCTTTGCACAAGTCCACTTGTTATTGTTTTAAAGATTTTATCGACTCGTTTGATATCGTGCTTTTCCTCTGCACTAACACTATTGAAACCTGTCTATAATGGTCACCTCTGGGACCTGAAAAAAATGACCTTTATAGACAGGTGGCCTTTCTGTCCAGGTTGATTTCTATAGAAAGTGTCATTTTGGGGTTATGAAGAGTGGCCTTCATACACATGTAGCTGCTTTATAGACGTGGCCGCTAATACAGATTTGACTGTACCAAGTTGCGGTGTTATTATACTGAAGGATATCTTGTTCACTTAGGTCCACCATCAAGTGGAGTATACTGTCGAGGAACAATTCCAACAACTGGTCAAAGAAGAAGACCTCATAGATACCGAGGTAAATTGAGAATGGTTGAGGAATTCATCCATATACATCATCATCAATCATCATCATCATCATCATCTTGTGTCTGTTTATTTGAAAAATAATCGTTCAAACAGAATACACGTATAGAAGGCAAACAATTGCACTTACACTATAAACGGTGAATTTAATAGCAGGTAATATCAGGTTATGTATAAGCAGTGCATTTCTTGAAAGAATAAAATGATTTCAAATTAACTATCTCTACAGGGAGTGCGTTCCAGTGGGGTACAACCCGATTGAAAAAATAGAAATATCTTCAATTACTTTTAGCGATGTCAACATCATTATGATTTAATAAGGAATACAATCAGTTACAGGTTCTATCTCATGGAGCTGAGGTCGCAGACTACCGTAATGCATCATAATAAGATTCATAGATTCGTACATACAAAATACATGTATAAAATAACATTTTAGAATGTTTACAAACAAGGTTGTTTGTGCTAGTGTTTACCTAAGATGTTCTTTGATAATTGAGTTGAATCTGTCCCCACCAGCAGACAGCCGGCAAGCAGATGTTTAACTTAAACTTTCCTTGTAGACATTTGGTCTGTTTTCGAACTTGCGAGAATAGCAGCTTGCTTAATGTGTTAATTTTAACGGTAATTTTAAACAGTTTTATCTGTTCTGGAAGTACAGTAAAATATTCGATTCACAAACTTCACATGCAACTTCATTGCAGCAACTGATTTAGGTTTGCAGACGTGCAATAATCGCCATTCCACATCAAATCACTCCAGATTGTCCTTCACCCCTTCTGATTTTTTCAAACTTTGAGGAGCATAGCCACAAGAAATCGAAAAGAGTGATTGAGTCAAATGTACTAAAGCACAAGATATATGCCATGTATGGAAAAAGATACGTAGAATTTGGTTAGCCCTATGTCTGGTGATCTGCTCTGTGGGGCAGTGTCGTTAGAAAATGATACACACCACAGCCAACACCTTGATCAGTGATAGACTTCTTGTAAAAGAAGATTCACAAACAAATTGCAATTGACTCCGCGTTATTGGACCACATGGAAAGACGGTCATTTGGACCAATTAACTCATGTCCTGCTATTAACGTATATATACGTTTTTGAAACTAGTCAAAAGTAGCAACATATAACCAATCAGAAAGTTAGTCCCTAGCAATCAGCCAATGAGCAATTGATAAAGCGATTTCAAGTCTTCATTTAACTAGTTTTGTAAGCAGGACAAGGGTTAAGCTGCTAGGCCAATTATATGGCAGTCAAATACTATGATGAAATGATTTCATCGTGGCATGATTGGTCCGATTACATACATGGCAGTCCAATTGAATGGATGCTCTCTTCGTCTCAAATTGTAATTTTATTGAGTTGAGGTGGATGTGGATGTGTGTAAATCGAAATTGAAGAAACAGGGTCCACTCTTCATCGCCATGCACCGCCCATAAAGCACACCAACCCCACAAGGGAGCAAACCCAGAGCTGGGTTGCCAGGCGGTTGCTAATGGTGGAAACAATGCCAGACTCGATTCTAGTGGGAAAGAAAATATCATGATTGCTTCAGAAAAGCATTTTCAAAGATAGATTATTATACCGCAATAATTACTTTATTACATGAAAAATTACGTACAAGCTACGTAGTAAATTTATTACCGTTACTTTGTCGTGTGTATTGTATGACGCTGCTCATTCTATGCATTGCAAATTTTTGCCACAACACTAATTGCTTTCAATGATGTACTACTGTGTCTTATTTTGATCCATGTTAACCGTTGCATTCTCATTTCTGTAGGAGCAGCGATCTAATATGAAAAAAGCGAAGAAGGCGAGGAAAAGAGAGGAACGATTACAGCGGAAAGAAATGAAAAACAAAGAGGTATATAACTGAAGACACCTCCAGGGGCCTTATTCGTAGACCGGGACTAAAGCATGGTCAAGAACTAAATCTCATCTCTCATATACAGGTTTTAGTATTTAGTCCAGGCTCAATGTTTAGTATCGGACTACGGTTTAGTCCCGATCCATGAATAAGGCCCCAGGAATCAATCTCAAGCCTCATGTACAGATTTTAGCAATTCAATCCAGACTCAACTTTTAGCCCGGTATCTCGAACTCCGCTTTAGTCCTGGCCCATGAACAAGGCCCCAGATGGCGCCAGTTAAACTTGTACAGTGAAACCTGTCTACAATGGTCATTTTTCGGACCTGAGGAGAATGACCTTTATAAACAGGTGACCTTTCTGTCCAATTTGATTTCTATAGAAAGTGTCATTTTATGAAGAGTGGCCTTTATAGACAGGTGGCTGCTCTATAGAGGTGGCCGCTAATACAGGTTTGACTGTAGTGCCTAGGATCTGTAGTGTCTAATCTGCAGTTCCCAAGAGAGACAAGACATTGGCTAATTTGGTTGCCCTCATGGAGCAACAACATTGTTGTCTTTACTGTAATTTTATTATATAAGAATCGAATAACTACGTAGAGATGAATAGTGGTTAACGCAATGGGAGCTGTCATTTTTCTCTTGTTTGTTGTTGTTTAGTCAGTTGAATGACTGTATTACAAGTTACAACCACCGAGAGATCAATAACTGATGTTGCAATTAAGAATTGTGATGGCAAGTTTGAGACTTCTCATCTGAATTTCTGCTAGCTGTCGAAGAGTATAACTGCAAGGACCCTGGATTTTATTGTCCAATGCTGACTGCTGTAATGATGTTCATTTGTTGCTCTTGTGTGTGTTTAGTCATCAGAGGAGAGAAAGCACGGCCAAGGAAAGACAACAGACGACCAGAAGACAAGACACCATCACCAAAATAGTAACAGCACGGCTAGAATTCATGTGAGTCCGATGTGTCTCTGCTTTTGAATTTTGAATCCAAGATGACAACCTCCCTCACTTCACGCTGTTGAATCTAATTAATAGATGCAACCATTGATAGAATGCCCCTTTTTAGAACGAAACATGTGGGATGTCAATTAGTTAACTTGCCTACGCAAGCATGCGTCTTACAGTGAAACCTGTCTGTAATGGTCACCTTTGGGACCTGATGAAAATGACCGTTATAGACAGGTGGCCTGTCTGTACAGGTTGATTTCTATAGAAAGTGTTATTTGGGACCTGATGAAAATGACCTTTATAGACAGGTGGCTGCTCTATAGAGGTGGTCACTAATACATGTTTGACTGTACTGCATAAGAGAATCAGCCAAGTCACATTCACTGTGGACTGGGCGAGTTTAGGACACTGTAGGTAATTGACTGAATTTGACTATTGTTCAAGCTGGTGCATTTCCTTGTAGACGTCAGCCTCTTCTAAAGACACAACGTCACGAGAACGGTCTGGCAAGGAAGGAGGAGGCTCAAAGAGATTCTGCTCCCGTCCACCTCGATTGGATACGCTGTTGCGTGGCAACACGATGGACACGAACAACAACAACAACAACAATAACAACAAGAGGAAACAACAGCAGGGCACGTCGTCGTCTCGATGTTCTCGTAAGCCATCTTCACCGTTGCCTGTCCCTCTCTGTCTTTCGACGAGGAGTGGTCTGTCGGCCAGCAACAGCTCACTCTCCAGCATAGGATCATCGACCATTGATCATCACGAGTCATCTTCGCCACCTCCAAGCTCAGTATGGAAACTCCCACCGCAGAATATCGATCCCGTGTGGCTACCAGGCGGCACGGAAGACATGCGCAGTCACAAACCCGTTGTTGGTAAGCAACATCGCAAGCGACCCGCAGAACACACTGATTATACGAAGCAACAGAATATCACACAGCGAGACACAGATAAAGCCGTCGTCCCGTCCTCACGCGTTGAACCGGGCAGGTACTCATCTCTGTTCTGCGGTGCAACCCAAGCGGACAAGGAGCCCACCGACACGGGGACATCATCAGGTCATATGGAATCCGTCGGCGAGTACTCGTTGTTCGGTCCTACTCGGTTGGATTCGGTTCTGTACCAGACCCCGTCACTCTTCATCAAGTAACTCAAAGATAAAAATGTATTAAGAAATAGTTTATTTCCCGCGGGACAAAATGAGAAACGAAACTATAATCCGGTGTTCGTTGTGCAGACTAAAAGAGAAGAAAATTATGACAGTGAAAATGGTTCACTTTTATGCGTCTTGTGATGTCATTGATTTGGGAAGAGAAACCTGTCTTAAACGACCACCCAAGGGACTAATGAAGATGGTCTCTTACGACAAGTGGTCGCTTGAAACAGGAACACTTATTGTCTAAACAGTTTAGAGACGATTTGAGGAGGGTCTCTGGAGATAGGTGGTCGCGAGGACAGGTTGGGCTGCACGAATGTAGCTACCGTCGACTTTAAAACCAGTGGGAGAAATGTTGGGAAAGGGCGCGAGATTTGCTTTTATGCTTGAAGATATTAGGTTAGAGAAGGCGACATGGCCAGCGAAGGAATTGCTAAATGCACATCACCATGTTTTCATAGCATCGTATTGAGAAACTGTCAGGTGATGTAGGCTTAAAGTTGTTTTTTATTTGTTGAAATCAGACTTAATGGAAATCAGAGTAAAGTGGCTTGCTCTCAGGAGAACAGAATGTATTCCGCGTGGCAGCAGCGACATGAAGAACAGGAGTAGCGCATAGTTGCTATGATTCATTGCATTCCATGCTTGACTTTGCCGTCATTCAACAAACACAAAGCGGACTAGATGTGAATTCCAGTTTCAAGTTCAAGTCGCTTAGCTATTGTGTAGGGAAATGGCTCTCAGATAGCTCTAGAGCTTGAAATCCAGCCCATAAACGCAGTCAGAAACTTAACTTGTGTCAACAGGCGTAGAAATCGCTTGAAGATCCTACATGTGGCCATTTGCAGTGCCATAAGGCGCATGTTTGGTTCCATGTGAGACTTACTCTTCCGTTCTAACCTGGAAGTCTTCACGTTCAACGGAGAAGTCAGTTTTGTTGAGATGGAATTGACCTCCTCAGAAGCGCTTGTGTTTTTCTCGTGGATCGTTGTGAGCACTTGTTGTTTTTCTGCCAAATATAACGAACCACCAGATGCCAAGGAGATCTTTAACTTTTCACGAATGTATGAGATGGAAGACACGCATTTAAATGTGCCTTACTTCATGGAGAGTCTCTTGCATCTGGATCGCAGCAGTGGAGAAGGATTACCATACCAAGCAGATACCGTGAAGTACTTTGCAAATGAAGGTAAGGAAGCAACATGATGTTGTTCTCAATGGAGATGAGACGGAAATCAGATTGAAGTCTAACGCATTTTCATCTTGCGTTGATCTACGACTGGATCCCGCTGGTAAATCAAACACGCATTGACCAAAAGGAAGTCTCAAATCTCGCTTAGATCGTCAACTCTGCCTTGCAAATTGTTTACTGTGTTGACTGTTTGGTTAATATTGCAGTAATACGTCATTCGCATTAGACAGGTATTAGGTACAATGATTGTGATAAGATTAGACAACAAGAATGCACCCTTTTCGTTTATGTTGACTATAACTTTTCATGGATTGGAGCCTTCGACATACGCGTATGTTTATAACGGGAGCTGTACTGCTTGTATATACTCGGTATTTCTCTTTAATTTCGAAGGAATATAAAGTAAAGTAGACATTTATAGAGTGCGATAAAGCAAGATGCGATACGGTACACGCGATATAAATCAATTCAATTTCAAATAGACCTTTTCAAAACGCCTCAGGCCGACTTGGAAAATGGTTCTGTGGCGTGATAGATGACCAAAGAGGATTTTGAGCGACTTTTTGACAATCACCAAAGTATAAATGACTATTGAAATTTTAAATCGTGATTGGTTATGTGGCAAATAATTTATCCAGAAATTCCACCGTATTGAAATATTGATGCCATATGCATTTGATGCATTCAATCCTCTTTGAGCGAACAGGCGCTATAGAGTTGACACATCACATGGCAAGCTCAGTTTTCTTTTCGATTTCTGGCACATATTTAATCATGTCATAAAGTTGTCTCTTACTCCCTTAGCCTGTCCCCTGGGTCAATTTCAGTTACCTTTTCGGCACGCTCTAGGCTTTGATGTTTTCAAGAAGCTTGGAGTGATGTCAATAAAGGTCTGGAAGGCTTCTTCTCGCCATTGAATGTTGATGCGAGAAGGGAGTAGATCACAGACCGAATCTGAAAGAGATCTTGTCATCACATCCGAACGTGTACTGATCTTGCGATTTTCTCAAGTGGGCAGATCCACTTTGAATGGTTTATCGGATTCTTGTTCACGCGGTGCTTCGGATAATGAGATATTTCTTTATAAGCGAACGATGCATCTACTATACCGATCTATTATTCGCTTTATTGAAAATCCAATTAAATCCGACAAAATTAGGATACCCAATTAATGAAATTAAAGTGAAATAGAACTTTCGTTAACTGAAATATATTTTAATGGGTTTCACAGCATGCAGCTTGACTGGATTTCTCCTCACACAACTTAATCGAATTATTTTCGTCTTTATCTTCGATAGTTTCTGGATCATTTGAAGGACTGGCTAAGTTCCAGGTGACCATCAACCCAGACGACACCCTTCGAGCTGCTCTGATCCAAGTCACGTACATTGATCAAGCTCCAATGTCATTGCATGGCAATCTGCAGAGATTGGTTGTTTCAGATGTATTCAATGGGCAAATGCTTGTAAATCGTTTGGTACTGCCAGTGAGACCGAAGAAAGGACCTTCTTACGTGTCAACATTCGTAACAACGCACGTGTCTCGATCCTTGAAGGAACGGGATGGCCATTTGCTCTATCGCTTCACCGTCAAGCCCGCAGGAAGAGTACCTCGATGGAACTATACAAGCAATGTGGAGTTGTATATCTTCACATCAAGGGTCCCACCACAGCAGACAACGCCCAAGGCTCTCATGCAAGCACCCATTCTGCTAGGACCAAAGTCTACTTCTCGACAGTTATCGCAACGGCGGCTAGTGAAAGGCTGTAAACTTGCCGATCTTAAAGTTGATTTTCAAAAGTTGGGATTCAAGCACGTTCTCGCTCCTCCAGGTTACAACGCCAAACAATGTTCTGGTGGCTGCCATTTCCCATTTGGCACGGGAGCCAAGGCAACCAACCACGCCATGATCCAGTCCATTATGTGGAGTATCTTAGCAAAAGGAGGCAACGCTAGAGAGGTTCAATGCGTGCCGACAGCACTAGGACCAATGAAAATCCTCTACGTCGACAAAGACAAATCATTGATTGTGCGAGAATTTCAAAATATGGTTGCAGTAGAATGCGGCTGCCGATGAAAATATCGACTCACACCAGGCCACTTTGTATTTATAGTACAGTATCATCGATCTGCTGGCGAACCACACATACTGTAGAGGAGACTGGGTACTAGGTTAGTGTCCGGAACGCTTTGCTGTCTAACTCCGATGCCGCTGCAAGTCGAACCCGTTAGATGGCCTGGTTTAATGTGGAAATGCTGGCTCATTTTGTATTTTTGTGCTATAAATTGAAATAAGTATATTTTTTTAGTGAGTGGAGTCGTTACTAGCTCAGTTTCTATCTCCCATAAGAGAATGCGAACAAATCGAGAATGTCGAGGGATCTCTCTGCAATCATACTATAACAGTGAAACCTGTCTATAACGGTCACATTTGGAACCTGAGAAATGTGACCCGTTATAGACAGGTGGCCTTTCTGTCCAGGTTGATTTCTATAGAAAGTGTCAGCTTGGGGTTACGAAGAGTTGCCATGGTACACAGGTGGCTGCTTTATAGAGGTGGCCGCTAATACAGGTTTGATTGTACGGTGTAACCTCGTTAATATATCTCTATAATTTCCAATTCCAGTCAAAATATCATGTTTATAAGCTAGTTGTGGTATTAAGAGGATAAAATAGTGAGTTCTGACAGAGCTTGGTTTTCAAACTGATGTGATATTAATTAAGCAGGTTGTGATATTAACGGGGTTACACTGTATTCGACAATGCAGAGGAATCAAATTGTCTAAGTCCAAGTTGTTAACCTCTTAACAGGATACACATGTTAAATGCGGGTAATACTAATACAAGCGGTTATAATACTGCAACAGCTGTATGCCGTAGCTTTTTGCTTTTATAATTATTTAATTTGCAGTTCAACATCAATGTTAGTTAGACAGCAGAATTAACGTTAATTAGGGTATCAACTAAATACAACAATGCAGCCAATGCAAATTTGGGTAAATACTGGCTTGCAATTTGTAGCTTTTACAGTAGGTAAAGCCAA
>OFHS01001505.1:0-27179 GCA_900245855.1 Calvadosia cruxmelitensis
ACTTTCTCAACAAGATGGATGTCTTTGAGTAGATGAGGTGACCAAACAGGAGTGCAAGATTCAAGAATTGGTCTGATATAGATAATGTATGCCAATGTCAGTAGATGAGGGTCATTTGAAGTAAAACATTTGAAGAGGAGATAAGCCCTTGAGTACGCTTTAGCAGCTATCTTGTATGAAACGTAATAGTCGATAATATGATTTTATGATGTCAGGTCGACGATGCAGCAGATTTGAAGAAAGTGTGCTTGCTTGGTTGCGGTATTTCCACCGGATATGGAGCTGCTCTTAACACAGCCAAGGTAAAGCCCAAGCCACAGCTTTCCTACAACTTGCGCGGGTCGCAAGTAGCTAGTGGTGAGAGTACTCACTTGGTCTGCCACACTCTTGATTCCTGTACACTGGCAAGCAACAGCATTTGCCATAATCATACGAAAAAATGGAAAGCAACCAATTGTTTGAGAAATTGTAGCCGTTTCATCATCATCATCATTATATTTATTTATCCTCACATTCTACTGTAATATACATGTGCATTGTACAGTTACCTCTTGGGTATGTTTCACGGAATGGCGAGCAATTAACAGAATTACATAGATACAGCTAAAATTATGTACCTGGTATGTTAAAGGAAGGAGTCTAAAAGTGAACACAGATCAATTCGTTGGATGGATTTGTTAAAATTTTGACTTCTTGGCAGTGATTAAAATCTCGTGATGAGAGGCTAGCAGATGGTTGTAGAGACAAGCAGCTTGAACGCAGAATGAGATTTTCCTGTAGGCAGTTTTGAATTTACAGATTGCTAAGTCTCCTCTTGATGCGGCTCTCGTGTGTGTATGTATTCATTTTAATCCTGTTCGATATATCACATGCACTCATTCCGCTGTCAAGATAGATGTATTTTGTATCTTTGCCGATATACTGATAAGTGATATTGTAATATTGATATCAGATTATAGGCCTATTGAAACGTATTTCCCAGCTCTCATTTCACATTGAACTTCAAATTTGTTATTTACTTTTGTCAAACTTGCTTAAAACGGACGAAAAGAACGAGCACATAATAAGTTGGGTCTCATTTATTTTTAAAGCTTCTGAGTATAACGACGTTTTAAGGAGTTTGAGAAAACATTTTGTTTAAATTGAAGATTTTAAGAGTTTGTAATGATAAAGTAAATTATGACTAGCTTATAACGAGTACATAAAGTGGAAGTAACAAGTTTGGCATTTTATACTGTAGCGTCAATTGGACAAAATCAGGCAATGCCGCATATCAGCATAGGATCAGATCGAAAAATCTCCACATCGAACAGGACTAAAGACATTTCTGATGTCAGTTCCGTTTCTTTGTAGGTTGAGCGTGGCTCGAATGTTGCTATCTGGGGAATGGGTTGTGTGGGTCTTGCAGCTGTCATGGGTTGCAAAGAAGCCGGAGCTGCTAAAATAATTGCTGTGGACATTAATGCTAGCAAATTTGACGCTGGTGAGTGCCGCCGATGTGTATAAAGTATCTTGAATTGTATAATTCCACTTGCTGGTGTAATCCGAGGTCAGAAATTAAAAGTCTGGTAATTATTGTATTGCTTTGGGCCAGTCGCAAGTAATGTAAGTACATTCAAACCTGTATTAGCATCCACCTCTATAGAGCTGCCACCTGTGTATAAAGGCCATGCTTCGTAACCCTAAAATGACATATTCTATAGAAATCAACCTGGACCGAAACGACACCTAGGTCATTTCTTTCATATCCCAGAAGGGACCTGATGTATGTGCGTCATCAAGCTGCATATTGCAACATCGACAAGACTTAGACTTTGACCTCTTGTACATAAGCTAAGCAATCTAGAATATACTTGTGTCTTGCCCTGAACAAGAATGGTTGTGTTTCTTTATCGCGTACAGCTAACAGCATAACGTACAACATAACAGGACCGTTATAGACAGGTTTCACTGTATTATAGTTCTACTGTTTCTTGATGTCATACCTGTCATCATGTCTGTCATGTCACTCATTGTCGCATATTATTGTCATTATTGTGTTCCAAGGGGCATCAACAATACATCATTTTTTTCTCCTTTTTACAGCTAAACAATTCGGTGCGACTGATTTTGTGAATCCTAAAGACCATGAAAAGCCAATACAACAGGTATTAAATTAACCCTTGTCTTGCTTACAAAACTAGTTAAATGAAGACTTAAAATCGCTTGATAGATTGCTCATTGGCTGATTGCTAGGGACTAGCTTTCTGATTGGATATATGTTGCTACTTTTGACTTGCTTCAAAAACGTATATATACGTCAATAGCGGGACAAGAGTTAAGATTCAATGACGCATGTTCGTTGGGTCATTGACTGGGATAGATCCATATTTCAAATGTATCAACCGTTTGAGTCAATGCAAAATTCCACAAGGCACTTGTAGCAAACGACGATAACGCGACAAATTGAGGTTGTTGGAATACGACTGGATTTCAGATATGTATTTACAATTCACTAAATCGAAGATAAAACATACAAAAGTGTAAATAACAACATATAAGATATTGATTTAACTATGAAGAGAATCACTGAAACGAAGTTCTTACATCGGTGATTTCTCTCAACGACGGCTTCTTCTTTCGTAACGGCATCGACTGTCGCGAGTCACTTCTTGTTGCAACGGCATCGACTGTTACTTTGAACATAATCTTATAATAAACTACAGCTTATTTATAAGTTTTACTACGTGCAAAAGTTGATTACATATATAGTTCTATTTTAAGTACACAGCGTAACATTAAATCTATTTCGCTTCGTTTACGAATCTCGCAATTTATTCTCGCAAACCTTGCTATTGAATTATTCACAAAGGTGCTTCACTAAGGCAAAATCATGCAAGGTAAGCAAATCATTATACTATAACTCAGATTAAATAAAGCTCATGACGTAACGATTACATTTATCACACTATTCAAAACAGCACTCTAGATTTTTGTTCCATGCTAGGCCATAGATTTACAGTTTGCAGGAATTCCGGGCTTGACAACCGCGAGGGCCAATGTGTAACAGGTGTTAGTCTTTATCTTTCGCGGCTGTGGATTCAAACTGTACATATAAGTGGCACACCATTCCATAGATAGGCTCCACTCTAGCAGCATGAAAGGAACAGCGGATTTGATTTAATAGCAGTTGTTTTGAGTATAGGATACTGTTCTCAAAGAGTAAGGAAGATTGGAAAAGATATCTGATTAGATCTTTGAAATGTTTCTAATGATTCCTCCGTAGGTGATTGCAGAGATGACTGACGGTGGAGTGGACTACAGTTTCGAATGCGTTGGTAATATCCATACCATGGTGAGTGAGAATGTTACCAGAAGCCGACAAGTCATTTTGTGCTGTGCAGTCACTGACTCAGTTCACTGGGGTACTATAGTGGTGAAACCCTATTGTGATCTGCATCTAGCCGTGAAGCAAGTAAGGATGCTGTTCGAACCAGGATTATTCAAATCTATTAAAACTGAATTATTTCTCTGTGATTCATATCTTGGCAGAAGATTCAAAAAATTTTCTACTGTCAAACCTGTATTAGTGGCCACCTCTATAAAGCAGCCACCTATGTATAAAGGCCACTCTTCAGAACCCCCAAAATGACACTTTCTGTAGAAATCAACCTGGACTGAAAGGCCACCTGTCGATAAAGGTCATTTTCTCAGTTCCCTAAAGTGACCATTGTAGACAGGTATCACTGTAGTAGTAAAATTCTGTTTTTTTTTCTTTCATAAAAAATGCTTTTTGCATTAATCACATAACCTTGCTGTTTATGCCATGCAAGATTCTGCTTCCTCCTATTTCAATTTGTTTGTTGTGATTTTCACCCAAGGCATGCAAAATATTGCCCTATTTTCTTTTTCTCCTACTGCATATCTCAAAACATGATGCTAACGACTGATAAGATTCAAAGATTCGAAACGTTTGAGTTGAATTGAATCATGAGCTGTCAAATTATCAAACCTTAAAAATCAACCGGACAGCATTCCTAGGAGCAAATGACCTGATTTAGTTTGCTGACTGTAAGTGGCGGCGCCAGCCTAAAATCAGTGGTAGAAGTAGCGAACTACATGTAGTTAGCTACTTGTAGCGAACTGCTTTTCTGTGTAGCGAAGTAGTTTTTGACTACATTTTTCAAAAAGTAGTTGCAGTTGTAGTGAACTACTTTTTAACTGAAGAAGTGTAGTTTTTAGCGAATTACTTTTTGATTTAAGATAATCACTTTAGCTACTTTTTCCACATACATTAAATTACATCTGAATTTTTAAAATTCTGAGGCGGTAGCACAGTGTTTCCTGAAAACGGCTCGATAGTTGACATGAGACTGCCCACTATAACTAAAGAATTGGCTTAAAAGTAGCATGATAATGCCAGTGATTGAAGTCTTGTTCGCATAACAAGTCGTATATTTTGTGAATAATGATGAAAAGCCAAATTTCTTGTTTCTGATTGACTTTTAAGGAAATGCAAGTAGTCAGTAGCGAAGTAGTTAGCTACTTTTTGGAAGATGTAGCGAGTAGTTGTAGCTAACTACTTTATTTCTCCTGTAGTTGTAGTTGTAGCAAACTACATTTTTAGAGAGTAATTGTAATTGTAGCAAACTACAAAATTAAAGTAGTCAATCCACTACTGCCTAAAATATCTGGAGGGGACAAAACCAAGTTTTGGAGAATCCCTTTACAGCAATGAGCAGAGTTGATTTGAACTACAGCTGACGGAGTCGCTTCTGCACTGTTATGCGGGTCCAGGGCAGTGAAAATTTTTGACACTACATCCCTCACAATTTTACATATTGCTTTCATCTGGATGACATTTTCAAAGATTATTGCTTCTCTCACGTCTCTTTCAATATGCTAAACAATAGCTTACTGGGTGTAATTATGACGCCTCCAAAATCCCCCTCCTCTATGGCGAGTTCCTTGACGGATTTGGAGGAATTGAAAACTCGACCTAAACATCAACTGGGGGGATGCACAATGATATTAATCAAGGCAACGGAAAAACGGTCCAAACTTCACCCGCACTCGTACTTCGAATGATGAGGATATTTGACAATATGCCAAGTTTTGAAGGAGTGTTTTAAAACAGGAGAGCTACCTTGCCAGACATAGTTTACATGTTCAATTACAGTGTAACCCCGTTAATATCACCTCGGTTAATATCACAACCCGCTTAATATCACTTCACTTTGAAAACCAAGATCTGTCAAAATCAACTATTTTAACCCGCTTAATATCACGACCCGCTTATTATCACAATTTTTGACTGGAAAATCATAGTGATATTATTACGAGGTTTCACTGTATATTGATTGAGTTCGGTTTCATCCTGTCAAATTTTGATTGTCTTCGTCGTTAACGAATTGTCTTTTTTAATTAGTGTCGTGTTGTTTGTTTTGTTTCAGAGGGCAGCCTTGGAATCATGCCACAAGGGCTGGGGCATATCAACAATCATAGGCGTCGCTGGTGCTGGACAGGAAATAAGTACCAGGCCCTTTCAATTGGTGACGGGTCGTGTGTGGCAGGGGAGTGCTTTTGGAGGTAAATGCTGATGCGCCATTTAGCATCAGTTTTTCCACTGAGCGTTCATTGATGTTTTAAGGAAGCTATTTCAAATGTGCTCAGCATACACAGCCGTTTGTGAAACGTCATCAAGATCTCTCTTTTTGGCAAGAGATGGAACACATTTAGGAATCAGTGCTGACATATCGCATTATTGAAGTAATGAAGTAGACTTGTATCAAGCAGAAATGTTTGCTAATGAGTGTAGTGGAATCAAGAACAGCAATGTTACTGTCTTACTGACACAGTATTCTAAAATAAACAGAGCGAGAATTATACGATACAGGTAGCGAATGTGCGGCTGAGAGCTTGGACGCTGACGTGTGACGTATAGCACATAATTATGCTATCATATCTACGTCGTATTTTCTGTTTCTTGAGGCTATTTCTGGTTGTCAGATAATTAACCCTCATTGTTCTTATGCGTACTTGTATAAAATCACCTTTGATGTGAATGGATTCACAGTAGTTACAAATTAGCTTCCTAAGTCCTTGCTTATTATCGGTTGTATTTCTAGGTTGGAAGAGCAGGGATAGCGTGCCAAAGCTCGTTACAGAGTATATGAATGGAAAAGTTAAAGTAGACGAATTCATTACGCACCACTACCCCCTTGGCGGCATCAACGACGCTTTCGATGTGATGCACAAGGGAGAGAGGTATGCTTGCGTTTCGATTTGTCACGGTAAAATTTGTTCTTGGTTTTCACTCATTGAATTGACATTATTGTGAATGTTGTACCTGTATATTTGGCATAATTATCCCTTGTCCTGCTCATAAAACTCAGTTAAATGAAGACTTGACGTCGCTTTATTGATTGCTGATTAGTTGATTGCTAGGGACTAATTATCTGATTGGTTATATGTTGCTACTTTTGACTTGTTTCGAAAACGTGTTTACACGTCAATAGCAGGACAAGGGTTACCTATTTAGAAGTGCCCCATATGGGGATTACTCACTTCTTGAGATCGACAGATCAGTACTTGTTTGACGTATGTGTGTCAACAAATTGTCAGACTGAAGTTGTTTATGTTATTTGTGTTCTTTGATTGGTTTTTATTTTTTGCTTTTGTTGCAGTCTACGCTCCATCATTGAGTTCTGAAATAAATCACTCCTTCGGTGGCATGATTAATTTTGAAGCTGTGTCTTGATTACATTCTGAAATGACATTGGTGTTGAGTGGTTTCTGTTCGACTGTTAGTGTCTTGTGTTGTCTCGACCCAAAGCATTACTGCCTACAACTTGGGGATAGTAGCTGGTTGTTTCAAGTTGTAAATACAGCCAAACTTGTATTAGCGGCCACCTTTGTATAAAGGCCACTCTTCATAACTCCAGAATGATACTTTCTGTAGGAGAAATCAACCTGGACAGAAAGGCCACCTGTCTATAAAGGTCATTTTCCTCATGTTCCAAAGGTGACCTTTATAGACAGGTTTCACTGTATAAGGATCTGATCCCCGCTTTGGCATTTCGGTGGAAAAGAAACCAATCTGAGTTATATCTTTGAACTTTATAGAATGATGCGAATGCTAAAATGTTTAATTGAGGAATTAATTGAATTTTGTATCATTAAAATAATTAACATTGCATACCTTACCGGCTTCAAAATGTCATGCTATAGCCAAAAAATGTTGTCCACAATAAAATTACAGTATTAGCCAAATGCAGTCCAATGCGGTTTTCAAGATGAAATCGACAGTTTTGACAACTAAGAACAATATTTAAAATTGACTAACATAGAAAGAGTTCTTCAAATAATACAATTTCCTGGCAACTTCATTCGTGACAGAAGTCGACTCCCTTGTACTGAGATGAAATCTGATTGCGTTTGGCTGATTAGCCCAACATCTCATTAAACTTAGTGCAATCAAAGGTTTTTGAATGACTGGCAGAGACAAATAGCAGATATGTCACCTTGGAAACAAAAGACGACAGCTGCAACAAAGAGGTACTCAAACAGTACACACAGGATAACTTAAGAATAATAACGTGTAAATCACAACAGACAACATAATTATTACAAAATACAAGGGACATGAGAGAAGTACTGCATCCAGTACATTAGAATATTCCTTGAATTCAGCTTGCAGCAGTGAGTTGGTCGATGAAATGAGGTTGGTTGTTTGCCTCGAACCGGGCGGTTAGAATCTCACATCCTGTTTCTGTCACAAGCAATGTGTGTTCAAATTGTGCAGATCGCTTGCCATCCTGCAACGCAACAACTGGAATTAAAATCTATTTTACGCAAACCAAAATTGCAGATAATCAAACGTTGTTTTGTAATTTCGGCAGATTCCGTGATGTACATATTCATTGATAATCAAATCTGTTTTAATTTGATATTCACTTACTCCGATAAAATGTATTGATAATCGATACAATTTAGAGTCCCCTTGGATGTGTGAATATGCAGTTAACTTGATTTGGGGGTACAATGAAACCTGTCTATAATGGTCACCTGTGGGACCCAAGGAAAATGACCTTTATAGACAGGTGGCCCTACTGTCCATGTTGATTTTACTAGAAAGTGTCATTTTGGGGTTACAAAGAGTGGCCGTTATTCACAAGTGGCAGCTCTACAGAGGTGGATGCTAATACAGGTTTGACTGTATCACATATACTTGGATCACAGAACAAGGAACGTGCAATCATCAAGTCATTCATTTCTGTTGTCAAACATAGACTGAGCAATTTGATTGAAAATGCACCCTTATATTAGCTTCTATTTAATTTTAACAATATTCAATCATCGCTTGAATTTTACAGTATCAACGTCAAAAATAATCACGATAAATGGGATTGATGAAGATAAAATTTACATATTAGGATACTTGAAATGTATAAACATGATCATTTGCATAATATCAACATTTCTAGTATGAATTTGAAAATAATTTAGACATTTCAGAGTGAAATTTTGGAGAATATCAAACATTGTAGTCAATCTTTGCGAAGCAGGTAAAATACTATATTCGGTTTGCAAATGGTAAATGGAAATAAACACACTGGGCTATCTGGTGCTCATCAGAGTGTGCTCATTAAGATAACGACACACACAAAATGTCACAATCACAGATGTTAATCACATATGATCCCACGGCAACCAGTAGCAAACTTACTTGAGTGACAGCTGTCCAATCATCTGGCCACGTTTCGTCACGCCACGTACCTGATGGAAAGAAGTAACAGAACCGCTTTCATTAGGTCAGATTTTGTCAAACCTCAGAAAGAATTTGTACTCATTATCAATATACGAAATTGTTCATGCTGTCAACGTAAGCCAACGAAATAACAAAAATAATAAGTGCTCTCCCGCATGGAAAACTCGTAAATCGTACGCCGGATTTTACGCCAAACTTGTATGCACTTGTACGCCAAAAATGTTAAGATTGCTTGTAGTCACAACCAAGGCCTCAATTTAGTAAGGAAAAGTACGCCGACTACTGAAATTTACAAACTTGTTTTGGCGTAGGAACGCCAAATTTGTTTTGGCGTAGGCTGACTCCACGCCGGATTAATCCGGCGTAACATACACGTTTTCCATTCGGGAGTGCTCTGTGATACAGTGAAACCAAATGGTCACCTTTGGGACAAGAGGAAAATGACCTTTATAGACAGGTGGCCCTTCTGTCCAGGTTGATTTCAATAGAAAGTGTCATTTTGGGGTTATGAACAGTGGCCTTTATGCACAGGTGGCTGCTCAATAGAGGTGGCCACTAATACAAGTTTGATTGTACTGGTTTATTCAACAAACATCTGCCATCATCACACGCATGCACACTGGGGCAGCCTCGCTTCAACCAACAGTCAATAAAGCTCGGTTGTGTCAGGATGTGTAAGGAACTTCTGCAACTGGTATTTTTAGATCGTATTGCATGCAGCAAATTGCATGGTGTGACGCTGCTGTTGTGTAGTTCTTTAGGTGGAGGGGTTCAACGGAGATAAAACAGTAGATTATTCGTTGCTGTCGTTAAACAATAAGACATTCACGTATCCAGGTATTCAAGTATCTTTGTTGTGGGCACTTGGAAGCTTAAATTTGTTCCTTTTTATATAATTCAAATTATTTATATGTTTCCCCTCTATATAATTATTGTTTAATGTTGATAATAGTAAGCTTAAATTTGGTTGTATCATGTATCTGCTCCGTGGAAAAAAGCCTTGTAAGCTTATTGGATTCTTCAGAATAAATGATGATGATGATGATGATGATGATGATGATGATGATGATGACAAACACACGACGACTGACCTCGATTGATCATGGGTTCTATCGTGAAAACGTGACCTGGCTTCATGACCCCGACTGCACGATTTTCTGATAAAACAAAACAAACATTGCTAGAAGATCAATCACAGACAAGAATCAAGCAATTGAGATATAAAATAAACTACTTCCTTTAATATACAGCAGTTTTTGGAAGTACATGTGTCATAGTAACTGCCAATAGTGGCCCAAAACAATCGGAATATAATCAGTTATACAGATTAATGGTCTCTTTACACAAGATGGGTAATCAACCAATATTTTTGGAAATCTAAATAGATTGATCATGTACAACACGTATTAACATGTATAAATCACAACTGACAATAAATTGGTGTATTTGTTTTGATTGGTGTAACACAGCAAACACGAAATCTTATAGCAAGAGTGTTTTCCAGTTGCCGTCAATTGGCAGTAACTTGAAACCAGTGATGTTTTGTAAATCACCGAAGTGGGGGGACGGATAAAACGTGGAGAATATGCAGGGGGCAAAGCCCACCCTTTCCTGAATGGCCCTTGGTAGGGGAATCCGGGACATGCACCCCCGAGGAAATTTTTTGGAATATTCACCCTTCAAAAACGTCTCTAAATGAATTTATACGGTGATACGCAGGGGTGCACGGAGTGCAACTTATTCTGGATTTCACAAGGTTGATTTACAGATCTATTGTTTGCCCCATAAATCCAATGCGACTCCAGTCACATTTCTGCGAACTGAACTCAAAAACAAATCCTTTGAAGAAAAGCGGCCGCTGTAGGGTCGCTATTTCAATTTGGTAAACACAGTACTTGAAAAGGCCTTGTTTGTTACAACCAGGAAATAGGTGCAAAAGGACATTTCGTCATTTGTACTAAATATGCTTACAAGATTTTTAAGAAGTAAAGGGACGGCGTTCCCCCGGAACAAAATAGTTGGCAGACGGCGTTCCCCCGCGTTCCCCCTCCAAATCATCACTGCCTGAAACACATGCAGCAGCAATAATGCAATACTATATTTGGTCGTTCAATTTGAGTGTGGCAAAATGTTTAGCTATGCATCTGGACATGTATTTGGAAAATGCAATATCCAAAAAACAAACGAGAAGGTGTTGGTTGATCACACTTAAAATAAATGGTTTACAGATTTGTATACAAAATTGACTAGATTTTATTTATTGTCTAAATGTTTCATAATTTTGAATTTGAACATCTCGGATGAGGGAGAACAAACAACGTCCTCCGGCAAATCGTTCCAGATTCTTATACGATTGAAATAAGAATGATGTTGGCAGCTAGTTAATTTGCTAGTTGATTTGTTTTGCATGTTCGATCATACGTTTCTGCGATTCAGATATTGTGTTTTTGTATGGTTTTGGGAGAGAAACGTCATGATAGTAAAACACATCAATTTGACAGATTAATCGGCCGATTATAAAACCACAAATTGGCAAATGTCCCAATTGGTTTATCTCTACTCTACAGCTATTTCGTGTTCAACAAAGATCTGGATCAGAGACAACAACCAACTCACTTGCATAATGTGGTACGTTAGGCGCCGTGTGAAACAACCTGAAATGGCAAACATAGCAAAACACTTGTTCAATTTCACCATTGACTGAAGTCAAAGTAAAGTGCAAACTGGTTAATACCAATACTTATTAATGTCAATACCTCAAGAATCAGTTGTGTCACTGTCTAGTATTTGTATGCCGTATCGATACCAGTTAGTATTCAATTATATTTATAACTGATTATGGGTTTTGAATAAACTACAGTGGAATCTGCCTAATTCCAAGATCTGTAATTCGAATATTCATCTATTTCCAACCACGATCTCTGTCTCTTGATCTCGCGCATATGTCTTCTGTCTATTATTCATTGGAAAACAATTGTTTTTCTATTACAGTCAAACCTGTATTAGCGACCACCTCTATAGAGCAGCCACCTGTGCATAAAAGCCACTTTTCATAACCCCAAAATGACACTTTCTATAGAAATCAACCTGGACAGAAAGGTCGCCTGTCTATAAAGGTCATTTTTCTCAGGTCCCAAAGGTGACCGTTGTAGACAGGCTTCACTGTATTCCGAATTCAAAGTTTATATAATTCAAAGGATTTTTACGGTCCCTTGACACTTCAAATTAAGCGGATTCCACTGTACCGTCAATCAATCATACCATCACAGTCTTGATAATAAGCAAGTAGATACTAATTAACCCCTGCCCTGCTCGTAAAACTATTTAAATGAAGACTTGAAGTCGCTTCACCAATTGCTGATTGGTTGCTTGCTAAGGACTAACTATCTGATTGGTTGTGTGTTGCTACTTCTGACTTCTTTCGAAAACGTGTATACACATCAATAGCAGGACAAGGGTAAAGCGAGTATAAATAGTTGATTCTGACAAAGCTTGTTCCCGCTCAAACGCAAATGCAATTAAGCGGGAAGAGAAATCAAACAGAAAGTGATATTAAGTGGGTTGTGATATTGACCGAGGTCTTACTATTAATGGCTTCACACTGCAATCCCTGCAACAGCTATGTTTAAACCAAATAGAAATTGTTTTTGTCTCATTAATTAGCATGTGCATTGGATATTGCGTATGCATCCATGGTCATTGCTTGCGCTGGCCAACCAATATGGGAAAATAAGATCCACAAAATCGTAATTACCTCATCAGGTTAAAAAACAATGCTTAAGGATAAAAAACAGGCAATCTTGAACAATGAGTTCATCTCAAAAACGTCTCTAACTCAATGCTTGTTCATGAACATTAGCTTCATTAGGCCATTTTTTAGTGACATAATCCAGTATCACATCAATACCATTGTCCTTACGTCCATCTTAAACTTCTTTCAAGTAAAAGAGCAGCCTTAAATTACTCGTAGTGTACAATAAAACAATCACTGCAGTTTCTGTCAAAGTGCCAGACAGAAGAAACGCAACAACAGGGCCCACATACTCACCTATGAATGCCGTGGCCGCAGTAGGACTTGGTTACTGAGCAGCCATTGGCTTGGGCATGCTTCTGGATGATTGCTCCCATGTCTCGGTATCTTGCACCAGGTTTTACTACAAAGAAAAAAGAAAAATTTATCTAGCAGCAGCTAACAAAAGTAACCAATTCACAAACAAACACAGTTGTAACAATGAAAGGAACTAATTTACCAATTACAAGACAAAGTTTTCAATCAACACAGGCAGTAGCATAATACAGATAATTGTGATGTGTGTTTTTACTGAATGATAAGCATATACTGTTCTGAAGAAGGTTCGACTCACTTTCTTCAAAGAAACGATGAAAGATAACTGTATTCGCAAACCACAACCTCTTCTCACACCGACAACATCAAATCAGCTTACAAAACCTAGACATTGTGCAAAACGTCCTTTCTAGTCAACAAGCTACATTACGCAAATTGAAAATCACAGATGACTTCTCTTGTCAATCACGAACATGCAAAAGAATAAGAAATGCAGTACAATGCACAATGAACCAACATTGAGACAACTGTCCGTCAGAACATATACAATTTGGGGATGATCTTAGATGAAATGTATGTTAGGCTAAGTAGAATCCTAGCCATCTTAAAAAGGATACATTTAATAAACTTTGCTGCTGAGATAGACACACTTCATTGTATTGAAGTATGATGTGCTGCGTCACAGCTCGACAAAAGGTATACCTTCATCGATTGACATCATCAGGCATTCATGTGCCGTTCGCACCAGCATTTTGCTGTCATCATCGACATTGCCAACCAATACTGTCTCATTCAAATCACCATGGAAACCATTGTAGTAACATGTGATGTCCACTAATAAGTGAAAAAACGATAATGATGATATTTTCAGCAAAAATGGAGATACCATAAATTGATTGGTTGCTTAATCGATTGACTTATTGTTTGGTTGATTGAATAAGAAATGGATTGAGTTATTGAGTGAAATATTGATTGATTGATTAACATATTGCTTGATCAGTTGATTGATTGATTGATTGCTTGACTAATTGATCGATTTGTTGATTAATTAATCGACTGACTGGTTGTTTTGTTGCTTGAATGAGTGGTAGATTGATTGATTGAGCGACATATTGATTGATTGATTAACATATTGCTTGATTGACTAATTGATTCACCCGTTGCTTAATTAATCGATTGACTGATCACTGATTATTTCGATGATTGAATAAAGCCGAGTTCACACGGAGCAATTTGATGCGCGCAACACGGTCCCTGATCACCGACCCACAGGATACATTAAATATTGCGTCCCGCTTGCCACTCACCATTCACACGATGCAACAGCGTTGCAGTGGCTATAAAGCGGAAATTGCCACAAGGCGCGCAAGTTGTGGAAGAGAACAATACTCCTTCAAATGCGCGGGAAAACGCATTTGGAATCGGTCGGCATTCACAACAATTCTGGGGAAAGAGCTAAATCGAGTTTCTTTGCTGCCATCCTGAACTTTAGTCGCCGGTTCTCGTCGTCGTGAAACTCATAAACTGACATTAGATTCTTATTCAAGCTGCCCCTTCATTCACGGGGCAGATGAGCCATAATGGCTCCCCAAGCACATGGTCGTTTGTTTCAAGATACAATGCGGCTCCGCAAGCGTGATAACGACGTCGCTGATTGGCTGAAGTTCAACTTCCTCTTGGACATTGCGCGCAATTGGCTAAAAAAATCAAACATGTTTGATCCTCGTTTTGTTGCAGTCAATCGCGTGACAGACGCCGGCAACGAACTTAACGACTAGTCATTTACACCTAATGACTTCCTGACCGCCAGCATTGCGCCCATCAAATTGCTCCGTGTGAACTCGGCTTAAGTAATAGATTGAGTGATTGAGTGATATATTGATTGATTGATTGATTTATTAAAATATTGGCTTATTGATTGATTGATTCATTCATTCATTTATTCATGAATCGATTTATTGATTTACTAACATACTGCCTGAGTGATTGATTGATTGATCAACATATTGTCTGATTGATTGATTATCTATTTGTTATTTGATTGATTGACGGTTTGCTGAACAACATGCTTGGTAACTAACTGACTGTTTAATTAGTTACTTCGTAATCTATCAAGACCAGGGCCGTTTTAACAAGTAGGCACTCAAAGCACGTGCTTTAGGCCCTCAGTCTGGATAGGCCGTTCTCAATGCTAGTTCAAAAATTCAAACTTACAGTACGTTGAGATCTAGTGCAGTGTGCAATCAACTGCAGAGTGCTGAGTTATTTTTTCCTAATTTGCTGTTTGTGGGCAAAATCAACATCTTCAATAAGCCAATGGCTGAAGCTTTTTACACTAGTAAATTTCAGGCTATTTAATTGTTAATAATTAGGCCCTCCTTGGGTAAAGTGCTTTAGGTTCTCTCAACGCTTAAAATGGCACTGATCAAGACAATTTTGATAGCATTTCAAACAGCTGGTTTTCAAGATTGTGTAACTTACAGTTCACAATGTCGCCATCTTGTAATGGCCTCATGTCTGGAATACCGTGGCATATGACCTCGTTGACAGACCTATTTGAGAGCAGAGAAGATTCTCTTGTCATCATAAAAAGTGAAATGGGGTCAATAGATGCTCCCAAATATATCCTATTGTAAAATGCGATATATTCAATGATAATTGCAGAATATCTGCTAAAGTGAAACATGTCTATAATATAATGGTCACCTTTGGGATCTGAGGAAAGTGACCTTTATAGCCAGGTGGCCTTTCTGTCTAGGTTGATTTCCACAGAAAGTGTCATGTTGGGATTATGAAGAGTGGCCTTTACACATAAGGGGGGCTCTATAGAGGTGGCCGCTAATACAGGTTGATCATAGGAATGATTTGTGTTTCAAAATGGGTAATGCAACATTCTATTTTTCGATCTCCGTAAAATCCGACTATTAGCTAATTGGACAATTCAATCCTTTCAGGCAAGAAACTGTTTGAATTCAATAACAACTCATATTCAATGCCACTTACGTGCAACAACTTTTTGGGAAATTCCGATAATTCAGTGGAGAGGGGTAACAATTTCTCTTCACTGTTTCCTGAAAAATAAATTAGCAATTAATCCAGAACATATCTCAAGCAATCAGGCATTGCTGCCACTGTCAATGAATTGTAGACCATCAAAGGCACGGTGACGCACCTCGTGCACAATAGCATCTAGCTCATCTGTCGTTATTCCAACTCTGACAGCTTTGGCAGCAGCATCCAATACCTCACGGGCAAGCTGTTAAGACGCCAAAAAAATGAAATTATATATAATGAACATGAATGATTCTCAAAGAAAGCAAAAACTGAAAACAGGCTACATTTTTCTGTTGATCATGCAGTTACGACTAGAGGTGGTAATTTTTCAACGATCGATACATCAGGGTTGACAATTGATTGGTAATCGAAACACCAATGCAACAATTCTGCTTCTATAGTGTATTCTAGAGACGAATTGAGCAAAAGAAAACTATCCGGTGTTACTGATTAAAAATCTCTTTTCAGGAGTTATGAGATCCTTTAAACATGCTACAGTTGTGGCATAGATCAGATGCATCGTAGGCACGTTTAGTCAGCATATTTTACTTGGACTACTGGTGTCAATATTTCTCAGAAGCGTAACAATAAACCCTAAACACTTTTAAACAATTGTACAGTGAAACTTGTCTATAACGGTCACCTTTGGGACTTGAGAAAAATGACCTTTATAGACAGGTGGCTTTCCTATCCAGGTTACTTTCTATAGAAAGTGTCATTTTGGGGTTATGAAGAGTGGCCTTTATACACAAGTGGCTGCTCTATAGAGGTGACCACTAATACAGGTTTGGCTGTACCCTCATGCTATTGAATTAAAAAAAGTTATATCGCTGTTAGTGTTAGGAAAACAACAAACGTGGATTACACTTAGTGGGGTGGTCAACATCCTTCAGGCTATCAAAGGCTCTGTGCTGCTCTGAACGGTCTTACATGTTAATGCTACATACAGTGTATGTTAGCCTGAAGAGGAAGTGTCTTATCTCTATAAGATAGTTTTACATGTAAATATAAAACTTATTTTAATACATCTGTAGTGGCTGACGCGCGGTCAGTGTGAACTTAAAGCCATCATTGTGTAGTCATGTGATTGTAAGAATATGTAGCTGTGTCATCTTGTAATCGCTCTTTTTCCCGTCTGTACTTTGTTGTGTCAACAACTCTGTCTGTCCTGTTATCTACCCTGTGTTTCACAACATGGAGCTCTGGCACCAACGACCATATGTACTCCTTGGAACTCTGCCATCTCTCTCTGTCGTAAGACCAGCAACCTGTCTATCAAATATTATATATATTGAATGCAAAAGTATTCTTCTTCGACTTCTACACATCTGGTTGAACTCGCGTAGTATCCTATCTCGCTTAATATCTAGCCATGCCAATTTTAACTTGTTAGTTGCAGTACAAACTCTCTCATATTCTTGCCTTGCTTTATCTCCCTCGGATTGAAACATATACTATCTCGCTTAATATCCCACTACTTTCTCGCAAATTTTGTGCGAAACTTCACAATTGTCCTGTTTTAAGGGTGTTTTTACAATGTCTGCAAACATTACTGATAAATTTGCATTGAGGGACCCAGACAACATGTTACTTGTTGGCCGATCAGAGTCAATGATCAGTTGTGTTATTGTTACAACTAATTCTGATCTCCATCAACCAATGCTTAAACTGACATTTTCTTCTCTACTGTTGATGAAATGTTGACAAAGCTAAGTTAAAATAAATGAAACGATTGTGTATCCTTAGTCCGGTTAATATCCCATCTCGTTTGATATCCCACTACAGTGTAACCTCATTAATATCACTACGATTTTCCAGCCCAAAATCGGGATAATAAGCGGTCCGTGATATTAAGAGTGTAGCCTACAAGTAGTTGATCCTGACAGAGCTTGGTTCTCAGAGTGAATTGATATTAAGCGGGTTGGGATTAAGCGGGTCGTGATATACTACGATAATACACCAGAGGTGAAATGTACATTAATGAAAGAAAAAGAAGAATGAGAATCAAGTACCCTGCAAACCGTCCTCATATTTTCAATTTCTTCACTGTTCAGAGCTTTGATTTGTGTGCTGGCACGAACGGCCATTTCACTTGCCGGGTAGCCTGAAGATCACAAAAGAAACCTCAAGATGAAACGATAAATTGCAGTTAAATCAACAAGACTTTTGAAGAGAAGACCTACATGACACTTTCTTTGATGAGAACGCTTGACAAATAGAAAGGTGAATTCAAAACAGAAATTTCAATTTAAAAAAGAGCATTGATGTCTGGAGAGAGCAGTTTGCAGGACACGGTCCAGATTTATTTCGAGAGGCTGTGAAGTTTAATCTTCTTTGCATGCGCAAACTGGCTGGAAAATTGCTTCCTACGCAAAGCATTTTCTCATGAATGCTAACTTCCACACTGTTCTTAGCTGTAAAAATTGTCCAGATCAGTTCAAAACCAAATTGATCAGTCCAGATGAGCCCAAATTGCATCTTGACTGTGCAAGGTTAATCGTGCTAAATAAAAAGTGAGTGAAAAGTTTCCTTCTTGGCGTGTATAAAGAACATTTGCAGTGCCGTTTGAAGCGTTGAGAGGGCCTAAAGCACTTTACCCAAGAAGGGCATAATTTGTAATGATGAAATAGCCCGAAACTTACTAGTTTTAAAATGTTCGCCCGTTGGCAGATCAAAGATGTTGCTTTTGCCCGCAAACTGCAAATTAGGAAAAGTTAACTCGGTAGCACTCTACACTTTATTGCACACTGCACTAGATCTCAATATACTGTAAATTTGAATTTTTGAATTGGCATTCAGAAAGGCCTATCAAGACTGAGGGCCTAAAGCACGTGCTTTGAGTGTCTACTGGTTAAAACGTCCCTGACCATTTGACTATTATCTCATAGTACCAAAGTCAACTATGGATAAGAGAAATAGTGTCTGTTTACTCAGGTGCTTGAAAGGATGTGGGTGTTAGCACTTGTGATGGAAACTGCCTTCATAGGCTATCTGAGGTCACACACCTCTGGGGATTACTTGGATTACTTGGACAGGGTGTTATTCAATCTCAAAGGAGGAACCCTTCCCTAGACGCCTTCCATCGGACACGGTCGCGGGCCAGTCGCGGCCACGTTGGCCCTAGGTGGCGGGTGAGCTCATCGCATCACCTTGTCCGCGGTGGTCCTCTGGTTCTTCTCCACTGCCTTGGAGTCCACTCAGTCATTCTGATTATCCATCTATTGTCAGTGCGTCTTGAGATGTGTCCCGCCCAAAGTACCCCTGGGGGTACTTTGTTTTAATTATTTTCCAAAAGTTGGGTTTCCTGATATTAGCATGACTTGGATCCAGCTGCGTGTTTCCTATAGTCACTACAAAACAGACTATTGTGTTGTCAAGCAGAGATGCTAGCATTCTCTGGCCAGTAATGACAAGTGTTAGTTATGTAATTACATACCATCTGGATGATCAGCATAGTCGGGCCTTTCAATATGTGGAGGAACAACGCGGGTATCACTCTAAAGCAGAGGAATGTCAAAACACAAGTTCATGCTAGTCAGATGCACGAATGAGATTGGCGTGAATTCAACATAAATGTCTATAAGGCAAAGTTAAGAGAGGTAGTGGGAGTTACAATCATGCTAGTAAGAACCAACTTCGACTCATACACCACACTACGCTTCGCAATCTCCAAGCTACACCACCAGAGCTGTGTTTATACAGACATCGTCTGCAACTTCCTGCCTTATAATGAGCGACATTGGCATTTGGATGTGAGACATTTGAATATGTGCACACTGTGCAGCAAACTGCACAGTAAGGCAGTATTCTGCCATTGAAAGTGCGGAAATTGTGCGTTTCATCGTGTTAAGAAATGGTACAAAAAGAGTACTTTTTCAATAAAAGTTTTTTCTGGTTCTCATTTCTTGTTACATTTTGTCACATTTGGTTACCAAGTCGTAGTGTCGTAATCTAATAAATATCCCATTAATTAAAACAATTAAACCACATAAGACACAACAAACAAATGTGTCAGCTGATCCTAGAGTTCAACCATAATCACAGCTCTTAAACGCTACACCACACCGACAAGTCAATACGCTGACATGGACCTTGCTGGTTAAAACATGACACATGCATACCTTCCTGTGTGCCCGCAACGGGCCAGAAAATTTGAAGTCTGGCCAAGGATCGTATCCTGAAGGCGGCTTTTCTCCATTACTTGTTATCTGGGAGTCTAAAGAAAACGATAAATAGATTACATAAAATGTGATCCGTGTTACCACGGCAATTAAAGTTGGAAACAAAAAAGATGGTAACAAATAAAAGCAAGCTGGTAGCAAAATGACGAGGAATTAAGTTCTTGCTAATGAAAATGGGGGATTCATTACAGTCCCCTAAGGCATGATCGGGTTGACTTCCGTTTTTCAAAAGTAAATAGATTACAAGGTAGCGCCACATGGGCACGACCGCATTTTCAGCGGAAGTTGGCGTGACGTCAGGCGGGAGTCCCTTCTCAAATTGCCAGCGCTCGCACAAAGCTGCCTTCTGCCAGTGTTTGCTTCACAAGAGGTTGTCGCGGCTGTGGTTGCTCAGTTTTACTTGAATACTTGGTAGCTTATCCTCCACAATGACTTACTGTATCGATGGAGAGAGGAAAACAGTCTATGGTTTTACACTGGAGGGACTTATTTGCAAAGGAATTGTTGTTCAGTTAGGTTTTGAGGAACGAGAATGTGAAGGCAACAAATTCAAGCGTGTCAATGACTCGTGCGCTCTCGAGAAGAAGCAAAACATATGCAGGCTTATTTGCAAAATTGAAGCTGACTTTATGTAGAGGAATGCAATGCCTTCTTCCTTGATCATCTCAATGATTCCAGCGCCTTTTCGCCCAAGAATTTACTTGGAGTGAAAGTCCTCGCGCGAGCAAAGTTGGCAAGGATTGGTTCTCGGAAACTGCCTAATTTCCTGACCAGCTCATCACAATGTTTTGCAGCGACTTGCTCTTGTTGAAGGATGTCCTCGCTGTGTATGTTAGCTAAGCAGCTGTCCCACACGAGGGCTTCTTCGTTGGGATACTTCGAGCCACCTCGAGAGTCAAGAGAAAAAGCGAATGCAAACAGAATCGGTCAGGCTTGCTCCTGCCCTTGCAAACGTGTCTGATGAGAACTCGACTATTCTACTTTCAAGCTCCTAGTCAGGGTAAGTGCTATTGAATTTGAATGATTTGCACTTTAGTTGTTCCTCTGTTAGACTCGAGGTCGCTTTGAACGACGCTGACAATTTCGTGGCTGTGGGCTTGTGACTGGTCAACCTTTCGGCTCCTCTGCAACAACTGGCATTATTGTGCTGGTCAAATATTCACAGAAAATTGATTGATAAATTCAGAAGATGACCCAATTACCGTTTGAAAATGTGCACACTTTTTGGAAAGGCTAAGTATAATGCATTGCTTTCCTGAGTGATGACTAGACATAAGGCTCTCCTGGTGCTCAAATGTGATCGAAGACATTCTCAGCAAGTTGTAATTATATATGTCGTTGATTTTATGACAAGAAATTGGAAACACATCAAGAATATCATGTAATAATTCCTTACTGGAAAGGAAGGAGTGCTGTATGTCTGGTATCAGCCTGCAAATAAATGGGCTATGCATACATATATATTACATAATTCCTGGAGTAAGACTTCTCAGCAGTATTGCACACTTATATTAATCAAAGCAATGAATGTTGCTCTGTCTGTCGCATGGTACGGCATGTTGCATGCAATAATGTTTCAGCTCCAAAAGTTTCTATACTGTTGAAGGAAATTGTGAGGCAACCATAGGGTTCTATGTAGATTAACCTGTGCATACAGACCATTCGTCTTATAAGATGGCTGTTGAAGCCAAGTCCTTAATCGAATGCATTTGCAAAGTATGTCATATTCGGCTACAGACATCGGACAAGATATTTGAGTAAAATGATGACAGCTTTTCTTTATCAGGTTTGCTTGTGCTTGTTTCTCATCTTATTTTTATTTTATTTATTCAGCTTTGGGGCAGTTCCATGGCAGATGAAACCAGCGAGTCAAAATTAAGACCTCGTCATTTTCAAAAAAAATTATACGTAGATATAGAAAATTCATCGAGTGATCAGACTGCATGTTTAAAAATCGCAGGCAACAAAGGTGATAGGAACAGTGGCATCATGAACGCGCACGCGTCAAACCGTCGCTCGGATCGACACACATCTTGCCAATTTTAAAATGTAAATTTTGCCCAATTTTAAGGCCACCAATCCAACAAAAATATAACTATTGATACAATAAACCATTCTAAATACTATCTTAGAGGTAAAGTCGTAAGTTGTGCAGAGATTCAACATGAACCAGGTCGTTGTTTATTGCCCTTCACGCCAGGTAAGTCCGTCACCGCTACAGGAGCAAAAGCTTTGTTGTCTGATGAATGGGACGTCCACTAGAAAAATCCTTTCATGTGCAAAGCAGCTGGTCATGTGGGAGGCTGTCACGTGAAAATCTATTTCCAACAACTAACGTCATGGTAGAAAATGATGTGACAGACATACATATTCCACGTTTCTGTCCAGTAAGTCCGTCACCGTGGAATGTTATGAGAACATGACTCGCTAGGTGACAACTGATCCCCAAGGTGTCAAGCTGTGGTTACGCTGTGGTGTGAAGGAGTTTAATCTTTCACAGTGACGCCAACTACGTAACCGCAATTTATTCGTCACTTTTCACAGCTTTCAGGGCTACACACTGCCCGTTTTCTTGCCCCAACATCAAAATGCGACGATTCATATGCGTATTTGGTACTGATGTTGCTGCTGATCGCCAGTCTTGTTATGCTTTCGCTAAAGTAAATCGATGCCAGAAACTCTCGACCGTTTTAGCCAAATATCTGACTTGAATGCAAAAAAATGTATTGATAAATATTTGATGCTCTATCGGAACTTACTAAGTGGCTAAATAATCCGCTACTTCAAAATTCAATGAGACATAAACGTGAAACGGGAACGTAAACGTAGCGGTCCAATTCACAGTTTTCCTTTTGTTGAAATATGGCACCTTTAGTTCTGGGAATTTCAACACACAATGGTGTGAGTGGAACGAGAGAGAACAGCGTTTGCACAAACGCCTGCTTCTGTCATTATCTTTATTACCTGCGTCTGAATCAGTTGTTATCTTTTGCTGTACAAATAGGTCATTCTTGTGATTGAATAATGTTTGGGCAGGGTCAAATTTCATTCACTTTCAAATGCAAACAATGCCGCAGAGATTTCACGGGCGATTACGATCGCTGCAAGGTTTGTAGTTTTCAATGCTAGCTCAGCTGAGAAAATACAGCGGCAGACAAGCAACGTCTTGTATCGTCAAAGAAAATATCATTCTCGCTAGTTTTATAAATGGAATCTTCAAGTGGGCAATGTATTACAACGCTAGAGCACTCATAGCAACTTTCATTGAATCACTTCAATCAGTTTGATGACGTTCGAAATGACTAGGGCAGCGATCACGACTCCTGAACCAATGTTGGAAGTTGGAGACTGGTGTGTCGTTGCGTACGACAACCAGCGCTATCCAGGTGAAGTTGTCGGCTTCGAAGGCGACAGAACACTCGTCAAGGCCATGATTAGGTCTGGAAATGGATGGCAGTGGCCACGGGTTGACGATATTATTTCGCATGAACGCTGTGATGTGATTAAATCGATCAGTGCTCCTGTTCCAACAGGACGAAGTCTTAGGGCGACATTTCGTTTTGAAACTAGGTTCGATAATTAATAAGAAATGTAAATGGTATTGCTGTGTATATATTTAATTTTTGTTACATTTTCGATTCAAGATTTCTTAGCAGCAAATTATGAATGATGAAACACGACGGGAATATCATCACTGTCTGCTTTGCTCGCTTATCTTATCGTCTCCGTGTCTCAAATATCAGCGGGCCAAGCACGAGGTGTGAGGCTCAAAACAAAGGGCAGAACATTGGTAATGGGGTGTTGAAAGAACACATGGGAATCTCCTAATTGGCACTTCGCGGTCATAAGACACCGCCGCATTGTCCACGCGCAAGAGACGTGACACGGCTTACAACACGCGGCAAGGAACGCGATGGTGTTTGTGTTTGACTGCAACAATTATACGGGCTACTTACCTCACGCTGGAGATCGCACGATGAGCTCTACGATAAAACTGAATGAACGAAAGTCACACTACGTGGTTCAGCATTCTCCTCATATCGTCAAACGTCTCATGCGGGATCTACTGTTAGTCTGTAAGGCGACATGTTTGTAAGTCCGGAACGAATTGATTTCAGACTCGTAAGTCCATCACTTCACGCGTGTAAGTCCGGAACAAAATGAATCAGGCATTTGAATGAAACGCAATAGACCATTAATTAAACGAAGACTATATTATTAACCAGTGATAACTGTTTAGTTGGACTGTATTCTTTTACTTTGACAGCTGCCTTTAAATTCACAGACTTTTGGTAAAATGTGTTGCCAGCTGGTTTCCTGTGACTCTCTGTGTAAGTCCATCACTCCAACTAAAACGTTGCTATCTTGGGAAGTTTCTTATTTATTACAAATTTTCGATCAGTGACTATTTCATAGTTTATAGCTTCATTATTTAATGAACATTTTGCTTGAATTTCTTGCGCTCCTTTCGCACTATGAAACAAATTGTTGTCTGGTTTGTATGTCCGTCACCATGGAACTGCCCTTTGGAAGCATCGTCGTCGTCCTTGGTGGGTAATGGCACATCTTCGGCATCATTGTGACATCGTCTGATAGTCTTCCAAAACGGAGATTGAGCATTACACCTCCCTTCTCCATCATTCGATTACTTGTTCTTGACTGTCTTATAGTTATATGTGATACAATAATTTCAACAAATGTATTTAATGCAAAATGCAACAATACAGGCTGTGTGGGGGAAACATTGTGCGGGAGTGAATACTCTTGCCGTGTACTCTGAACAGATCTTGATTGTTCTCCACTATTGCTGGACTGCTGTTGAGCTTGAGTTGGCTCAACATCCAAACTTAAGACAGCATCAAGTTTCAGAATTACTCTTCATGGCAGTCCTCAAGGTTCGTGCAAGAGGTCGTGCTTGTAGCCATAAATGGACAAGGCTCCGCGAACAAATTCTGACATTATTGGCGTCGAAGATGTCTTGCCTTTTACAAGGTTGGGTCCAAGCAGACCTGGATGACTGGTCTTTTGGAAGGCGATGGAATGTTATATCATCGTGGTTGTTCGTGACTAACTGACTAGCGGGAAACAACTAATATATCTCGTCACATCACTGAAAATTCATCACTTGGAGCTATGATATGGCAATATAATTTATCATAAACAATATAAGATCGCGATATTCTTGTCAGAAAACGCTTCATAACTCAGGAGACGTCTAGCTACAAGGCTGAACATGACTGCCAAATGAAAGGTCTGAAGGGCAAGTGCTGCTTTCTAAACTTCTTCTTTACGCTTTAAACGCAGAGGTTTGATCATAAAAAATGTGTGATCTGTAGCTTTGGTTTATTTTTCGTTGAATTCGGCTGCTGTCGAGCTTTTCGTGAAGCTGCTTCGTAACTCTCAGCTGTTTCTTGCGTCGCCATTGTACAAGGGACTCCCAGTTTGCCTCACACTCGGGCCCAGGCGGCATTTGCTAGATTTGCCAGTCCGGACCCCCGTGCATTTTTCTCGCAGTTGTTAACCTCAACATTACCATAGACGAGGCATACCTTAGCATAAAGCCTTTATAAACGCAATCTGATGTGGTAATTTCAAAATGTCAAGCGACATCTGAATGTGCAATCAGAAACAAAACGCTTAGTTTGCCAGTTTGCCAAAAAGAGTTCTTTTCCAACTGTGACAAATGAGATGAAATGAAGCTGAAGAATGTTAAAAATAACAACAGAATGTCACCTTGTGATTTATGCTTCCCTTTGTGAGTTTTCCAGTTTGTCTTGAAGCAAGCCTAGAATCACATGAAAATAAACTCTGTTCAAAGTCACTCGCCATTGCTCAGCAGACATATGTCAAGCAGCAACGCCCCCAATGCCTTCAATATTAGTGGGGCCATGTTTCAAAATAGAGCATGGTGTTAAATCATACAGTTTCAACATTTTTGTGGAGTCCATGAATTGAGCCCTGAGAGTAGCTAGGCTTTCAACCAGGGGCGACAATTCCCTGACAATCTAAAAGGGGATTCCCTCAAGATTCTGGCTACCCATATGCCACGGTTGCACCGACAACCATAATTTGAAGCGATCCGATCATTGAACTAGCCGACCAATCAGGGCAATTCCATGCAAGACGAACTCGCCGCGTCAAAAATGAAACGTTTCTCTTCAAGAATAATATTTAGCATTCTTTAGAGAGGAGAAATCAAAGTATTAAGATCCAGGGTCTTTGTTGCAACTAAATTAGTTTTTGAGGAGAAAAAGACACGAGGCGCTCGTCAAATGTGTGGATTAAGCCGCGAAATCAACAAACTTATCGGCCGCTATTGCTCCTACAGCTAAAATTTCGATAAGAATGGATAACCAGTGTTCAAGGAATATATAGAGCTGTACGTTTCACTGAAAAAGCGAGAGATTTGCCTTACAGTCCCTGTCTTAGTTTCAGTGGAATGCGTGTAAATCGGTCACTAGAAAGTGGGAAAAGTTTTGTTTATGGAAATACCTTTGAACTCAGAGAAAATTCCATTCACATTCACAGCAGGCCCATCTTCACAGATAGGCTGAAGAAAAAATCTATTTCAAAATAGCTACGTCATACGAGAAAATTGCGTGACAGACATACAATTTTTGTATTTTTCAAGCAATAAACACTGTGAGGTTGTAATCCGCACTGCTCGTGGGTGGAGGTGACATAAATAATCAACACCTCACCTTGTCTTTTGCTATAGGTGTGAGTACCCTGTTGCGAAGACTCACGCAACTCGAAATAGATTGTAGTATACATTGCATGTATATTTAGAATGGTTGTGCAACATCATTTGCTGATGTGCTGACTTTCAGAGGCTGCGATCAAATCACTCTGTACACCGTTCGCCTGACGACGAATTCAAGCTCAGCCATTCTTCTGCCCGCTCTCGATAGCGTGCAAATGAAGTCTGAATTAAGCCTTGGTTAAACGGACGCATTTTACTCGCTCCGATCCTATTGCAGGCCGAATTTTGAGATAGGAGCGTGTTTAGAGCGCCGTTTGATTCAAATAGGCGCGACACTTTTGGAATAGGGGCGTCAAGTTGAATAGGATCGGCTTTGATATGCGCTCCTATTCGAATAGGAGCTGCTCCTATTGCAATAAGAGCGAG